>JBBPOB010001152.1:0-10790 GCA_038091275.1 Tylopilus subfusipes
CAGTTCCTAATGCCTGGTAGTTGTTGGATTATAGTAAGCCTAACAAGACTTATCTAGAGATAATATCAAGAGGCACTTTGTGCAAGAGTTAGCTATCAAATGTGGAGGGGAGAAGTGTGGGAAAGTTCACTTAAGGTTCACTCAGTTCACACTCAATAAGGCTTAGTAATAAACCTCTTTATTTGGAAACTGGAGTGCTGATTGTGCTAGTATGCATTAACAATGACTAGATATTCCTAGATTAGATTTATCTAGGTCACAATTGCCTTTCTGCTGGAGTGGCTATCCAGTAAGTGTAACTTATATAATCAGGTAAGTGCCTGATTAGTAAGCCTTCCTCTTTAGTACTAGCTTTCTGCTTTAGTGCTAGGCCAAAGATGGGGAAGAGCACACACAAGGTTGGACTAGTATAAGTGTTATTATCTAATCCTTAATGAAGATCTAATCTCCACTCTGAGGGGGGATCTTATCTTATCTTATCAGTGCATCAGCCATCCTTATATGCTACTTTACAGAAGGCTGTGTAGGCATGGGAATCACAGAGGTAATGCATGAGCTAAAAATGCCATTTATTGATGGTGGGAATGGTTTTTATGTCAACATTGACAGGTATAGCCTTAGTGGGCTATGCTGGGCAGTGCTCAGGGTCATCATTGCATAGCTCTGATGGGGCTGTGTATAACCTTGGACTTGAGATCTAAACCTTAGATTTAATCTGACTCTTTTTGGGTCAAGACAAATCTGGTCTTATTAAGAGTCCATGGGAATGATATGCACTTATTTGTCCAATACCGTGTCTAAGTGGCAATTATATCAGCACTCTAAGTAAGGCAAGGGTCATGTGCTTTAGTGGCTATGCAGTCAGCTGACCTGAGAGCATGTGATCTGTGCTTACTACATAAAATTTGCTAGTCTAATTAGCAATCATAATACTAGTAGTCATTCTGGAGTGGTTCTCAGAGATTTGTAAATATCTCAGGAACGGATGATGGTGATCAAATGAAACTTGGAGGGATGATAGCATATGGTATTGGCTATTTATAGCCAAAAGGGCTTGGTCATAGGATATATACATGACTCAGCACATTATGATTTTCGTGCAGGTCAGCGGTATCATATGCTGTCTGCACCCTGATCTGGGGTATATATTTTTACAGGATCGACCATTTCTTGCTTATCTTTGGTCCATCCTCCATTAACTTTATCGAACTATAACAAACCCCAAGCTGTTTGTCTTTGGACTTTGCTTCTACTCGGAAGGGGACTTGACTTATAGTATCCTTGTCATTATACGCTCATATCGGACTTCTCCTCTTTTAGCTAATTCTCTCACATTAGCTACATAATCCCTTTTACTCATAGTCCAATACTTCTCTGATGTTCTTTTACCTTCAACAATTACATGTCCTTATAGTTCAACATTATATAAACCTCATTGAATACCTTGTATTACTTCATACTTGATCTTCTGAATCATACGCTTGGTCTCATATCCTAGTCCAATTGACTAGTCCCCTTGACCTTCGACCTTCGACCTAGCTAGTCCAACTGACTAGAACCTTTGACCCTGTAGGTCCATTTGACCAAATCCTTGACCCTGTACTCTAGCTCTTGAGGACGAAGCATCTCTTCGTGAGTACCTTCCTTGAGACAAGAGCAGACCTTCGAGTGTTCATCTACCAACGAACAACCAGCATAACACACTTCCTGAACCATCAGGTGAATCATCAGACATGGGTCATGCTTTCTTCCTACAGGAACTGTCACCAAACTCACTACCGCAACTGAGTTAGCTGTGCTCACTTACAAAAAGACTCCAAAAGCAGAGATCCTGGAGAAATTCAAAGAATTTGCCAAAGTATTCGTGGAGCCTATCATGGATACCCTACCTCCTTCCTGTCCTTATGATTATGAAATAAACACCATGGAGACCTTCATTTCAAAAGTAGGAAAGGTGTATCCTCTAAACCCTGCTGAATGAGAAGCAATCAACAAGTTTATTGATGAACAACTCACCACTGGAAAAATCTGACCATAAAACTCCCCACAGACTGTACTGTTCTTCTTTATCAACAAGAAAGACAGCAAACCCAGACTGTGCCAGGATTATAGATATTTAAATCAGCATACTGTCAGAGATGCCTATCCCCTTTCCCTGATTTCCAACCTCATCGATAAACTCAAAGGACAACACCTCTTCATGAAATTTGATGTCCACTGGGGATAAAACAATGTCTGGATTAAAAATGGACATCAATGGAAAGGCACATTCATTACTCATCATGGTCTCTTCGAACCAATGGTCATGTTCTTCAGGATGATGAACTCCCTGGCAACCTTTCAAAGGTTTATGAATGACTCATTTCACAATATGATCGCAGAAGGATGGTTAGTCATCTATATGGATGATCTCCTTATCACAACAAAAGACCAGAAAATCCATGATGAATGAATGAAGTGAGTATTCCAACAGATGGAGGAATTAGATCTCCATCTCCATCTAGAGAAATGTACCTTCAATGCTGAAGAAGTGAAATACCTTAGTATGATAATCAAAGAAGGATCAGCAGCAATGGACCTGGTCAAACTTGATGGCATCACTGAATGGCCAACACCAAAAATAGTGAAGGAAGTATGGTCCTTCTTAGGATTCATGAATTACTATCGCCAATTTATCACAGATTACTTGAACATTGTCTGACCTCTTCTAGATTTGACCAAGAAAAACACTGAATTCGTCTGGTCCATAAAGTGTCAAATTGCCTTTGATGATCTCAAAATGGTGTTCATGTCCAAATCAGTCCTCACCATGCCTGACAAAACCAAACCATTTGCCATTGCCACTGACACATCTCTTGTCACCTTTGAAGCTATTCTCCTCCAAGCAGATATCAACAGCAAATGGCACCCCTGTGCCTACCTATCCCAATCATTTGGAGATGCTGAGAGAAACTATGACATCTATGATTGAGAACTCCTCACCATCATCCATGCCCTAAAAATGTGGTGTCACTACCTCCAAGGCTCTCCCACTCCTGTGACAGTCTTTACTAACCATAAAAACCTCACCTACTTCTGATCAGCACAAACCCTAAATTGCTAACAAGCCCGATGGCTTCTAGACCTTAGTGACTTCAATCTAAGATTGACCCATGTTGCCAGCAAACTCCTTATTGGACCTGATGCCCTGTCTCATCACCCAGACCTCTTTCCCAAAAAAGGTGCACCCAATAACACAGAATTCACCTTACTCCCCCCTTTCCTATTTGTCCAATTAATTGACACATCATTGGCAAATGAAATCTCTTCCACATCAAAGTTGGACCCCCTGGTACTTCAAACTCTCCAATCCATTGATAATGACATTCCCCTCACCTTTTGCCATTGCCTCTCTGATTGGCAAATGAATGATGGAATTCTTATGTACCAAGGCCATGTATACATTCCACCAACTGATAACCTCTGTTAAGACATCCTTAAGCAATGTCATGACCATGACACCACTGGCCATCCTGGCTATCTCAAAACTTGCCAACTTGTTGCTGCCGATTTCTGGTGGCTGGGATTCACACAATTTGTGTGCAAATATGTTGAAGGCTGTGCAACTTGCCAGCAAAACAAGGTCAATACCCACCCCACCATACCCCCACTTATCCCAATTAAGTCCCATGCCACCTGACCCTTCCAGCAGATCTCTTGCAATCTAATCACCAACCTTCCCCCATCCAACAGCTTTGATTCCCTTTTGGTCATGGTCAACCATGGGCTTACAAAGGAAGTAATTCTATGCCCAACCAAAAAAACAGTCACCACTGAGGGGATTGCAACCCTCTTTTACCACAAAGTATACCAATGCTTCAGCCTCTATGATAAGATTATCTCAAATAGAGGACCACAATTTGCATCCACCTTCACCAAAGAACTAGAAAAAGCCCTAGGATATACCCTTGCCCTCTCTACCACATACCACCCACAAACCAACGGAGAAACAGAACAAGTAAATCAAGAAATTGAAATGTATCTTTGGATCTTCTACAAAGAAGACCCTGGATCTTGGGCTGATCATATCTCCCAAGCAGAGTTTACACACAATCACTGCCCACATTCCATTACCAGGCAATCTCTGTTCTTTCTCATGATGGGTTATGAACCCCATTCCCTATCTGACATAATTCAGTCCTTCCCCCCCTGCCATCAAAACTTGGCTTAGAAAACTCAAAGAAAGTCAAGATGAAGCCCATGACCTCACAAGGCAGACAATGTCCAGTCGAGTGTGAAGGAAATTCAAACCCTTTAAAGCTGGAGATAAGGTGTGGTTGGAAGTCCACAATCTCTGCCAAGATCTTATTGCATTGAAATTCACATCAAAACAGGAAGGACCATTTGTTATTACGGACATCCTATCTCCACCATCATACCAACTCTGCCTCCCCAAACCATGGAAAATCCATCCTGTGTTCCACACTTCCCTCTTATCACCCTATTACAAAAACACTGTCCATGGACAGAACTTCCCGATGCCACCACCTCCGAACCTTATAGAAGGTAAAGAGGAATATGAAGTTGAACAGATCCTACACCACAAGAAGTCCACAGCAGGCTTCTTATATCTGATCCAATGGAAAGGGTATACTATGGAGGAAGACTTGTGGATCCCTGAGAAAAATCTCAAACATGCGAAAACAACCCTCGACATGTATAAAAAGCTTCACCTCTACCCCCTGAAAAAACAGATTCAGTCTACTTCCTGCTGTCATCTTTACTACATAACCAGCCATGTCCCCATGTTCTGATATTCTGGAAACAACTGTCTCTATCTCAATCTCCTCCCCCTTGTCACTCAATATTACCCTCTCTCATCCTGGGTCTTCCAAGCCTGATGCCATGTCTGACGTTGTGGAATCTGGCTGGCTGTCCAACTATGACACCACCCAATCTTGGCTCCAAGTCCACCCTGAGCAAATCATTACACCTACCCCCATCCAGTCTGTTGATGTACCCCTTACAGTGCATAGACTTGTCCAGGACTACCCTGACCAAGAGACAATGAATCTCTTCACTAATCATATGAGAGACTCATGCCTCACAGTCCCCATTGGCACCCACCTAGATATTGACTCACCACTATATGCACTCTACAAAGTGTACCTTCAAATTGCATGCCTTGTGCACCTCCCCACTACCCTCGTGATAGAAACCCCCCATTCCTGAACTATCTGAACCATTCAGAATGTCCACCAAGAGACATTGGTAAACCTCTTCCTCACACTGCACCAGCTAGGAATGTTTGAGTTCCTTAAAGACCTGAATAGGTACCTTTAAGAATTAGCTGATAATGTGCGTGCCCCTGTCCCCACCATTGGGGTATCCCCTCTGAGCCCCACTGCAATGATATTGTCATCTATCTCGGTGTCCAGTTCTCCCCTTGACCAAGAAATTATCAGGGTCCTAGAGCTAAATGAATTAGAGTATTGTGACTGTATTGGAAACTGCTTACAAGGTGTAGCCACGCTAGATGGAGCAGCTCCACTCCCACATATTGACCCAAGGTACCCAAATACCTGTTTTCAGTGCCACTGCCTTGGCCACATTCAGAAAGAATGCCCCTATTACCAATGTCCCATTTGTCTTCGATGGGCACCACTACACACATAGGCTGAGTGTACACTCTGTAATCCTGCTCTACCCCAACGATGTGCAACAGCACATTCATTGTCTTCATCCACCTCCTCCCCATGACAACACCATCCCATTCCCATTGAGCCTTATTGAAGGCCACCTCCCTTTTATCCCAGACCTACATGACACAGAGGAAGACAAGTTCCTGTACCAAGGGAAGAAAGCCCTGTCAATAAAGATAACTATAATTCAGTCAGAGATGCCAATGACTGTGGATTCCCAGGAGCTGCTTATGGAGAATTTTAGAGAGTTGTATCAGTGATTCAATGTCTACAAAGGGGGTATTGTTACAATTTTCCTTTCTCTTACCTTGTATCATGATTTGTGCTTGTCTTTACCTCACAATATATTACTAATCCTGACCCACTTGGGCAACAGGATCTCACATTCCTATTGCAAGTCACATATATGGTATGACTTTCATTTCCAGTTATTTCATTGGCTTTCAAATCATATGACTTTACTTCCTTATTTCTCATTGGTACAACAATGTTGTACAATTTCTAGTATTCCTTTCTTGTCGTGGTCTGTGCAATGGACCGTCACTATTTATACTCATTGAGTAGCACCTCTATTCCTCATGCTAGTTCTCTCGAATAGCTAGCCCTCACTTGTATCTTGTTGCTTACTTGCAATCTACTCTTTTCGTTGAGTTTGAACCTTGTTGTGTCCTAAAGACGATTCTGTCACTTCAGTCTAAAGACTTTCTTGGTTGACCTATGGAACTAGGCAAAAACCCCACTGAATCTTCCAGTAGTATCTGCATTCCTCAGGATACCTATCCTGGTTCATCCAAGACCTCCACCAATCTCTATGTTCTTTGGAGTACCACTCCTTGATGCCAACCTTGTCCTAATCGTCATCCCATTCAAGGATTGTCAAACTCATGAGACTATCATCCTTGTACAAGCCTACCTCTTATTAGCCTTTGAGGGTTAGTATACACCTCTTAGTGTAACACATTGTGTTGTTGTCATCACCAGTGAAGGAGAGGGTGGGGGTGAGGGAGAGGGAGAGGGGGAGGGGGAGGTGCTGTTGTCATTATTGGATGTGGAGGAAGGGGAGGGAGGGTAAGGGTAAGGTGCTGTTGTTGCTGCATTGTTGCATTGTCATTGTCACTGGTGAGAAGAGGGCGAGAGCGAGAGTGTGCTGTTGATGTCATGTTGTTGTTGTCACCAGTGAGGAGAGGGTGAGGCAAGGAAGAGAGCAAAGCACCATCCATTGTATTGTCATTATCACCAGTGAGGAGAGGGAGAGGGCAAGTGTAGATGAATAGCTACTAAAAGAGTAGTACCATAGGAGTAAATGACTATCAAAAGGGTAGTGAAAATGTGCTTAATCAAATTCCTGGTTGTGTAAACTTAAACTGTACAAAACATATTTATAGGCCAAAGCCAACTCAGGCTAGGCCAAAGCCAGGGGCTTTCAGGCCAAGCCAAGTCAGAACATTACTAGGTGTCACTGAACTCAAGACTTGTCAAGAAATCAATGAGTGTCTGCTCAACCCTTATATAACATTAGCATATTCAACAAGTATGTGCCTTTATATTGTTCTGATACACGATTAGCTTATGTCATTTACTTCCTGGGACCCTTGAAATGCACTATAACATGTTTAAGACTTTTATTATCTCTCAACTCCATCAAAATACTTTTTTTGATTATTCAAAGTTCATTTCCTCAAATAATGATAGACTTGATCATATCTAATCCATTGCTAGATATGATCAACTCCTTATTTACTAACATTCTGTCATATCTGTTCCAACCCCTATCTGCCTCCTCTGTTACACCTCCTCCACTCCAGATCATCTTCAGATCACCCTCATTCTAGACCACAGAACTTCCCTTTGGAGCTCATCCCCTCTATATCAGACCTCTGTTGTACTGCTATCTGATCTCTGTTCCACATGTATCCCATCAATATCACACTCCCTTCTGATCTCTGCTTTACATGTATTCCCCTGTTCCTTATTCCTATCTCTTGCCTCATCTCCTCTATGCACATGTCCTCCTACTTATCTTGTTCCCTACGACATGCTCCTTCTATTCTGAACTCTGAACTCTGAACTGATTTTTCTACTATGTATATAGCTCCTGTCATTCCTGTCATGTAACCTCAGTACAAACATCAACAGAAGTCACTTCTTACTCTTGTTCCTCCTTGCTCCTCAACCCTCAACAAGCTGGGTTATTGCAGACCACCTTTGGTAGCTCTTGCAGTATCCCCAGTGAGTTCATTAGCCTCACTAAATAGGCTGTACCTTTGATCTTCAAGTCAAGGTGGTGCTCAACCCTATCTTTGCTTACTCTGCTACACTGCAGTTCTTCTCCAGATGGATCTCATTTTTGTGAGATTCTGGATGGTGAGGATGATCTTAATAAAGACACACCCTAACACTCCAGTGTTCAGAGGTAGTTGTTGGAGTAGAGGCGGTCATGGTAAATACTATGATGATCCTAACAATCCTGATGATGGGTCTGATGAAATGTCAATTCCTAACATCAATCAGCTTTTTAGGAACAATCCCAATGATGATGATTCAAATAATGTTCCTCTTGCCTTTGAACCTTTTGTGCAGCTTGCTGATGCCATTAGAAATATGACTTGAAGGCTCTCAGCCAAAGATCTGAGGACCCAGATCCATTTGATGGAACTGACCTAAAGAAAATCTGTTCTTTCATCATGCAATGTGAAATCAAATTTCAAGCTAACTGTCAAGTCCAGTTCCTTTGTGTTTAAGTCTGTGGGAAGTCCAGATATAACTAGTGGAGATAGAAGTACAGTGATCCCTGGTCACTTGAGCCACCATGGTCACTTGAGCCAATTGACTGTTACACACACAATTCATATCAGAGTCACACTGCAACTATACTGGCTTGTCAGGGACATATATAGGAAGTTGTGAATATTAATACATGTCTACACTGTTGTCTGATTAATGAGTGATTGCTGAAAACATGTGTGAAAGTGAGCATTTGTATGTTGTACAAGTGTGTGTTGCACATAAGTGGCCACTTTTTACCATGGGGACTTAGCCATCAACCATTCATAATATTTTCTCAACAGTAATCCATCATCAACTGAAGGGATGGCTTGCCAGTGACATGCCAAATGAGTATACATTTTGTTTGTTTATCTTGTCTTATCAGTTGATCTTATCGTGGGATAACTACAACACCATCAGACAAAGTTGGTCACAGTTGATATCAATTTTTTAGACACTGTACGCTGTTCTGTTATAATACTACATATTCTACATTAATGGTTGGCCATGCATCTTTCACCAACAAGAAAAAACAACTGGAATCTGAGTGGCAAGAGAAAGCTATTGCTGAAGCCATCAAGACCATTCATGAAGAGGAAGCGAAGCCATCAGGAGAGTGGCAGAGCCATTGGGAGATTTGCCAAGTGGTTGAAGCAGAGTGGAGGATGAAACCAGGATATAGTAGGGTGACAGTAAGCTGTGCTACTATGAAACGATGGCTAAATGGAGGACATAGCTGTCAAGAATACAATATGCAACAAAACTCCTGGCTTACCTTGGAGGAAGAGGATCAAGTTGTTAACTTCATCCTTGACTGTGTGGCACAAGGATTTCCACTTGATCACAGATCACTTAAACAACATGTTGATACACTTCTGCGTGCAAAGCAAAACCTGCCAAAAGACTTTCCAGAGACAGGAGTGGGGAAGAATGGGACTGGTGAGTTCTTGCGATGTCACCATGCACGAACTAAACAGTTTTGAAGAGATTGTTGCTGGGCAGCCAATGAAAGTGGATTTCAGTCAGGTGTTGGCCAGAGCCGACAAGTTATTGGCACTGCAAAAAAACAAATGGAGCATCAGCAACATGATGGTAATCAAGAAAACATTACCGTTATGGTGACAATATATGCTGATGGAGAGGAGATACCACCTGCTATAATCTACAAGGGGAAGTCTTTCAACACCTCATGGCATCAAGGAAATGACCAAAAGGCATTGTATGTTGATCATATCAACTAAAAACATATATGGGACTTACTTTTAACAGCATAGCCCACTCCAAAAAAGGATGGACTGACAAAGTTATCGGTCGCTTGTGAATTGAGGATTTCGAGAAAAAGACACAGGCAAAAGCAAATGGATGTGACCGGCTGCTTCTTGTCAATGGACATACAGTGACTTCAAAAATCATTCCAATAACTAACCCTAATGCAGTGCACAAAGTGCACTGCTGCCAATGGCTACAAACTGAGCCAAACATCACGTGATTCGGTTCAGTAATGGCAGAGATACATCCATTTAAAAACAGGAACATCATTGGAACAGTTTTTGGACTTTTGTAATAATATATAGAATCTTAGTCAAATTAGGGGATAATTGTTGTTGTTTGGTGCTACAAATAAGGATATACATATAAACATTGTGTCTGAGTCTGAAAATATTCCCATGCCTCTTTGTTCTCAACTCCTACCATCATGCGATCTCTCTCTGCCACTTAACAGAAAACCATCCTCTCTTAGCTTGATGCTGGTCATTCTGTTTGCTCTATTGGATCCAGTACTGGTGTTGGCATTGCTACTATATCCAGGCTTTGTTCTAAGGAGTGTTCTGACCTTCAGAAATCTCTTGGAGGTTGTCCATCCAAGCTTTCCTCTGCCAATATTTGTCATACTGTCCATCTCATCTCCACTCACAAAGCTGAAAATGCTGTTCAAGTCACCAAAGAGCTGTCCAATATCACCAACCAGCCTCTCCACCCTAATACTATTCACAACCACTGGGTTGAAAGCTGTAGTCAAGTTCAAATGCCCTCTACTATCTGCTAGACATTGCAAGGCTTGCTTGGACTTTGCTTATGCTCACAAGGATTGGACTGTGGAGGATTGGAAGAAGGTGGTATGGTCTGATGAGACCACAATCAATCGCCTAGGGTCAGATGGGCACAAATGGGTGTGGAAAAAGCCAGGTGAGGGGCTTAGTGACAGGCTAGTGCAAGGTACAGTCAAATTTGGAGGAGGTTCTGTGATGATATGGGGGTGTATGACTTGGCAAGGAGTTGGCTATGCTGCTAAGATTGATGGTAGGATGGATGGGGATCTTTACCTTCAGATTTTGAAGGATG
>JBBPOB010001153.1:0-10782 GCA_038091275.1 Tylopilus subfusipes
GAGCTCACGGGAAAGAAAGGTGCCGGATTATCGTACCATGCAAGACGCTCTGGATCTCACCAAGGCAAAACGACTCGTTCACGCGAGAGAGTGCACGATCAAGGCCACAAAGATCTTGATTGAAAAGTGCAACAAAACTACATGACATTCATAGGATAGGTCCGACAGACAGTCGTGCGAATACAGCTTCTACACGAGGTCATGTTTCAGTGCGAGCGTCGCCCCTAACGATGGATCTGTAAGGATCGAGATCGGGTTAGCAGGCGATATCAAGGACGCGAGCAGCAGAAGATCAGAAGTGCAAATATTTGGCTGAATGCTCTGCCGATCGTCAAAGCTGTTCGGCTACGACTGGGGCGGCAATAGAAATCATCACACGAGTGTTGCAGGACATGTACTGACCAGACAATTACTTGTTGGTATCTCTCTTGAACGGTCGGATGATTTTGCGACGAACGGGTTCGACCAGCCCTCTTGAAAAGGCAGGGGACAGATAGAGCGATAAGCCAATGCGGACTGGTAACAGTGCCTGACCGTTCGTGTCCGAGACTGGCCGAAATTGGAGGGGAGTGACGAGGGAACGAACCTTGGTAGCGGCGTACGCCAAGACTGCGTTGGCCACATCGCCTGCCAGTTGCCCGGAGAAGGCGTGGATATCACCGTGATCGGCGGTGGAACGTTTTTCGAGGCCAAACACGCCATAGCGGCGACCGACACGGTTGGCCCATCTTTCGCCTTCGTCGACCCATTGAGACAGCTGATCGGCGACCCAGCCCACCGGCTGGCCAGCGCGGTGGGTGAACTGGTTGACGACTTGTTCGCCGACGTGGAGCCCTCTTGCGGCGTAGAATATGCCGACCAGAGGGACTATGGCGGTCAGCTCGTGGAGGACGGCGAACGAGACGACGAGCGAGGACAAGGGCGAGCCTGTCCTGGCTGAGATGGCGGCGAGCGCATCGCGGTAAGAACGAGACATGGAAATTTTCGTTTTCTCGCGTTTACATAAGCAAATGAGGGCCTTTGTCAAACGACGCTATCACTGGGGACGCTTCCACATCGACGACCATGGCCATGGCGACTGGAAAACGACAACAGAACCGCGCACCGTTCAAATCAGGTTCTCCAGCGTGCCAGAGTCGATGCTCGACGCGCTCCATGGCCTCAGAGCGGTAGAACGACAGTTTGGTCGCATACGCGACTATCGTTTGTTGCGGGTGCGTCGTGGCTAGACTAAATGCCACGAGAGACTTACATTTTATAGGATTCGGAAATTCGTTCAGAATACCAGGCCATTTGTTGGGCGGCGTTCGATTCACCCAGATCGCTCCTTCGCGTACCACCGCAAGGCACGACACTCAAAGTAACGCTTCCACCACCACTGGGTCGTCCCGAAGGCGGTCCTGGCCTGGACGACCTGAAAAGTCTTCTCGTACCTCAAGATCGCTGCAAACCCAACCCCTCTGGTTCGCAAGACCGGTCCTGCAAACCAGCTCGGTTTGTCACTCTCAGCGTCAAACGGTCAGGTTCGTTCCCCTTCTGTTCATTTCCGAGATGACGTGAAACGATTGCGCCCTCCAGACACCCCAATCACATTCCGGAGTACAATGAAACCACCGTTCCGCTCCCGAGCAATGAAAGCCGCCATCGGGCATGGGTTCCTGGAATGGGGTGGTTTCGCACCTCCTAAGCCACTCTACGAGTCTTCTCCGTTTACCTCGCCGGCGCAGGATCCCCCACCGTTGGACAGCAAAAACATGCGTATGGCGCTGAATAAATGGAGTCAGATTTTGGGCGTTGCTGATCCTTTGTTCCCGGACATGAAACAGCCCTGGGATGGAACAGAATCACGACAGAGCGATGCGGGCGATGACTGGGAGCCGTTGTCGGAGTCACTTTGTATGCCAGGTACGAGGGCGGATAGCGTAGAGGAGATTGAGATGCCGGAAAACGCGCAGGAGAGCTTGAGGCAAAGTCTCGAGGGTCTATTGCGGCGCTCTCGGTCGACAGGAGGTACTGACGACAAGGCGGGGGAATGAGCGCCTCGGGCTTTGCTGGTGGCTACGTAGCTTGTATTCACGGCAGCCGAAAACATTTGAATCATGTTCCGTACCGAGCGAGATACAACTCGTCCTTGACTTGACTTTACTGCTGTCTGCGACTATGCGTCTCTTGAAAAGCTCACTCCGTCCTTTCAAGACTGTCACGCGCTCATTTGCGACGACGCCCCTGGCTCGCGGTACGTGTTTGCATTCTCACTTTTGACGACCGGGTGAGCATGGAACCAAGGATATAGTGCAGTCTAAGGGACACGCACAGTACCACCCCGACGTGAGTTTCGCTCTCGCGCCTATTCCCTACGCGCGCGACTCACACGACCATCGGCCCAGGACCCCCTCTCCTTGGATTCCTTACTGACAGAAGACGAAATCGCCGTCCGGTGCGTACGGTCCGCCATCCTTGTGAATCGTGGCCATACTCATTCGTGCACTGCCCACAGGGATACCGCACGCGCGTATTGCCAGGCACGTCTACATTGAGTTTCTTTCTTGCTACCTCGTGACGGTGGATGACGAGCATGCCGGACTCTCGTTAGGAATACTTGGCGCCTCGTGTCTTGGACGGTTGGCGGACAGAACGTGAGTAATCCATCCCCACCTCACCCACGTCCGTACCGCGCGACCCAACTGGCTCGCATAGAATTCAACCATGACATCCTGCCCGAAATGGGGAAACTGGGTCTCCTGGGCCCAACAATCAAGGGCTACGGTTGTGCCGGCGTCAGCCATGTAGCATATGGTCTGATCGCACGCGAGATCGAAAGGTTCGTTACCCTCATGACCGTGTATCGACATTCATGTGGGCTGAGCCCTTTTGAACGCGTGATGCCTAGAGTCGACTCGGGTTACCGGTCCACAGCATCTGTACAGTCTTCCCTCGTGATGCATCCCATCCACGAATTCGGTTCTGAGGCGCAGAAGAACGAATACCTTCCTCAGCTAGGTAATCGCTCGTGAACGTTATATCCCGAATGGGGCTGAAACCAACGTTTCGTTTACAGCTCGGGGAGAACTCGTCGGCTGCTTCGTATGTTTCAGAAGCTCATAAATGTCTTGCTGACCCACCGAGTGTTGCCTTCTCAAGGGGCTCACTGAGCCAAATCACGGTTCCGACCCCGCGGGAATGGAAGCCACCGTGGAAGAAGCAGACGGTGGTTTCATCCTCAGAGGAAGCAAGACCTGGATAACGAACGCACCGGTGGCGTATGTCATTCATCTAATTTCCTCTCCCGCGCATCCGCTCATCAATCCGGAAATTTCCAGTGATATATTCGTGGTATGGGCGCGATGCAAATGGGATGGCAAGGTTCGGGGCTTCGTCCTCGAAAAGGCATGTCGACCATGCTTCGTACTGAAATTTCGCAAATTCCAAAACTCATGGACGCATATTAGGGCATGAAGGGGCTTGAAGCGCCGCCAATCAAAAATAAGGTTGCACTTCGTGCGTCCGTTACTGGGTCTATTTTCATGGACTCGGTAAAAGTACCGCATGAACACCTTCTTCCCCATGGTCAGGGGCTGAGTGCCCCTTTCTCTTGTCTGAACAGCGCACGGTGCGTCTCTGCCACTCGTGCAGGCTGACCGTGGCTTGATGTCGCTAACATCTCAGGTACGGTATCTCGTGGGGTGCCATGGGTGCTTTGGAGGATTGCGTTTCAAGGACGCTTGCATACGCGCTCGAGCGAGAGCAATTCAAGCGCCCGCTCGCGTCGTTCCAACTCGTACAAAAGAAGCTGGTCGACGCCCAAACCGAGATCGCGCTGGGTTTACAAGCCAGTCTGCAAGTCGGCCGGCTCAAGGAGGCGGACAGATTGGTCCCCGAGATGGTCAGCATGGTGAAGCGCAACAATTGCGGCAAGGCATTGCAACACGCCAGAATCGTCTTGGACATTTTGGGCGGAAATGCCGCTTCGGATGAGTAAGTCATCATCGACGGTAACTCTTGTTTGCTGTTTGGTCGCCCAACTCGAGTCACGGCAGGTATCACGTCGGTCGGCACGTCGCAAACCTACAGGTCGTCAACACTTATGAAGGTGATTGCATGTCGTCAGTACCCCCATTCCGCACATTCGCTGATAACCGACGCTCGTCGTCCCCGGACGTATAGGCACACATGTATGTGTTGATTGACCCGCCTCTTTTTTTCTTGGTTATGACGATTGTACTTTTAGGACATCCATACGCTCATCCTGGGCAAGGCAATGACGGGCATGCAGGCCTTCGTCAATTGAGATGATGTAAACGCGCCTTCTCGTTGATCTGTACCATGAGGGTCAATGATACCTCCGGAGAACTGAACATGAATTTGCGTAATGGCACTCGATAGCTTTGGAGATCAGCGGGGCGATGAGGCGGACGGCCCGGACTGTTCGATGTGTGTGTGTGATTTTCCCCCGCTGTCAACAAGGAAAGTCCCGTTGGTTGTTTTTCTTCTTATCTACGTGATGTTCCGCCGCTTGGGTCCCACACACTGCCAAAATGATGGTGGTTGGGTCGTTCTGTTTTGATCAAATTTCCGATGACGCGGGTCGATGGGGCGTTGACAGATGTTCGTTGATGTCGATGACCTCACGGCACGCTCATTCTCGTCTTTTGATCATTTTTGGTCCTATATCCATCCAACCCACCGAGGTGCCAAACGCGTCATGTGTCATATTAAAAGAAATTGAGGGATGTGGGTGGCGATACACAAGGTATACCATGAAACGATCAAAAAAGGAGCCTCGTGACTCGAACAGTCGACCTTGTTTTCGTATGTACAGCATCTATGTATTCGGACTCCAAAACAAGGTGCTGTCGATCTCTGGCACATTCCGGAGGTTCAGGAGGTTAAGGGGCCAAGAGGACACGGGACACGGTCTGGATTCTGAGTTTGGGTTTGGGTTTCAAAGGAGAGGGAGCAGGGAGCGGATCAATCGCTCCATATCACCTGCCGTGCAATCGCACTTTTTTTTTCGATTTTCGACGTCTGTGGACGATTCGATCCTTCGTTTGGGCCATCCTTGCCTCGAACGATCAGCCGGGGGGGAGAGGTTCACGCCGAAACTTTTTCTTGTGTTTTCTTTTCCACAGGCTGTCGACCTGTCATTTGACGGCAACCGCTTGGTGGCGCACATGGGCAGGGCCGATGGACAGTGCATTGCGTGCGGGGACCGGATCCGTGATGAGCGCGATCGCTTAAAAAAAACCAAAACTACAAGTGTTTTGATGTGACTCGTAGAGTTGTCACTTGCAACTCGATCGAACAAAGAAGGTACGATACCACGATCGACCGGCGCCACAGGCCCACTTGCGCCCTTTCACGCGTCTGCGTTTCTGAGAGTGGGATGCACGTACGCGAGTCCCAAGAGCTCAAACACGTCCCTCTCGGATTTCGGGTGGAAATGTTTGGAATCATGTCGTCTGGTGCTGTGTTTGGGTTCAGTCAGTGACTGTGTGCGGAAAAGACGCCACAAAGACCCACATTCCGGACGAGTCGAATTTCAATCCTCTGAAGCAGTGTCAGCGGATCATCGCTTTTTTTCAAAAAAAAGAAATAGGGGGTAACGTGCTTTGCTTGTTTGGCCCAGAGACGAAGATCACGCTCGAAGGTTGTCGAACCAGTCCTGAAGAGGACGACACGAGGGTTCAATGAGTCGTGAAACAACATACACAAAGGACCCGCGAAAAACTGACCATCCGACCACCGCAGTCCAAAAGACACCAGGGGTAGCAAAAATCAAATCCACACGCCTGTACGTCTGTTTGCGAGCCGAGTTGTTGGGCAGCACAAACCCCGTCAGTGCTTTCTCAAGGGAATCCAAGTGGTGCGTGCGAAAGACGTTATGAGGGTGATACCCGCTCATGTCTGATCGGGACTGTCATGCGGCGCTTTTGAAATCAAAATCTTTTGAGTGGCTCACTCAGTACATGCGTGACAAACCCTGTCAACGGTGGATATGCGGCAATTTATCACCGAAGGAAAGAAAAGATCTTACCACGTTCATGAAGCCTCTGCACTAGCTTCTTGAAAAGGCCTCGTACCTTTTCCGCTCCGTGATCCCAGTCTGTATGGGAGATAACGATATCCACATCGTTGCTTTCCAGTTTCCCACGGCGATAACTAAGTGAGGTCCGGACGTGAATGAAATTCAGGGCTGACATGATCTTGGACAACAACTGGTCAACTGACCCGCCTACGATGATACTCTTGCAACCTGTTTCAATCGATTCCAGTTCTCGCATGATCACCCGATCGATTTCTTCGGATTCTGAGCGGGGAATCCTGCACGTGATTCAGTTACGACCAGGTGGAATGGATGTTGTGAACTTATTTACTTTTGATTAAAGTCGTGCCGGAGAGCTAGTGAAACCTTGATAGACTTGTCCACGCTTATTTCTTTGCTAGTGCCTGTTTCGAGATGAGACGCGACCCCTTCGTGTGCGATCGTTGGAGTGATTTCATAGTATTTTTCGAGGTCCTCGATGCTTCGTAACCCTAGGGAATAAAGATGTCTGGATGTGGAAGGCCCGATGCCGTGTATGGAATTGAACGCAGACAGCGATTGAAATCTTGGGGATGATAAGAATTTTTCTGCGATCGAAGAGGAGTTCTAGTCAGCACACGGAGCATAGTGTATACACTCACGAGCTTCTTGTACCTTTCCAGTCTTGACGAACTCTTCGACCTGGAAAAGAGCGTTCAAATTCAGAAACCAGTGGTGATAGCCTCTGACGTACCATTGAAGTGAGCTTCGGGCCAAGATATGGCAGTTTTGCTATTTCTTCTCGCGAGGTCTGATCATTAAAACGGTACGGATTGGCTAACACACGGTGTGAATTTTCAAATTGCGGGAAAAGTATTGTCCTTTTGACCGACCTTTGATGCTCTGAAGAGTGAGCATATTCACTATTAGTCTGCATGGTCATAACCCGAAGCTCACGGCTATGGCTCGAGCGTAGCTCAACATACTTCGTTCCTCCCCTTCATAGAGTCTGGCTCTACGGATGATGTCCAGCTCTTCGACGAGAGCCTGGTTTGGACAAGTTAACGGCGAAGCTCGCTGGCAGGAAATACTCGAGAGGTGGTTCAGGGCAGCGAGATCGGCGTCTCTCACGCTAGCCTCTGGATCTGTGGAAACTGGGAACTGTCCAAGGTAATTGGGTGACGACTCTGTGGACGCAGGCGTGGCCGTCTTGGCCGTCGGGCATACGCTTTCGGCTTCGTCGCAAATATCGCCGAGTGCGGCGTATTTTCCGCATGGCTGGATAATGCCTGAGCTAACTGATTCCCTCAGCCAATCGGGAGTGACGATGGCTTTCGTTCTCTGGTAAGTATTACATCAACGCTGTGGGACAGCAGGTGAGATGGTCCACGAACAGCGACCTCCCAGCTAACGTGTCTCTCAAGGCGAGGCCTTGTGTGTATGGCAGTGACGACGACGTCCACGCGGTCCAAGTCCACGGTCAACTCGAGGTGTCGCGCACCGATTATATTGCCTTGCTGTGCGGCGCTCTTCTCGACGAGACTGATGAGATTCTCCAGAACGCCAGGGGAAAGCTTAGCAGAGATGATGTATACCCTCAGAGGGTCCTGATCGACCGAACTCTCTCGGGTGTCGACCGTCGAAGACTCGGGTGCGGAGCTGACACGCGTGCGCTTTGACGGCCCTTGAGCCGAAGAGACCCCACGGTCGCCAGGAGATGACCTTTTGGAAGGCATCAAGAGTTGAAGACGACGTCACAGTCACTCAGGCAGGTTGGGCGCGCTTACTAAGACACTCCCGTTCGAGTTGACACTGGCAGTCCACTGGCACCAGCACTGGCAGATGTGTCGATCAAGTCCTCGTCGGCTGCTACGTATCTCTCAAACGTTGTATGTAGCTGCACGCTTCATCTTGATCTCGTTGACACGCTCCTCGGAGGAACAAATCGGTGCCGCGTCATATTTCGCAACTTCAGTTTATACTTTCCTTTTACTGTAAATTCGGCCGGGTGTGCAAGAATTTCCCTTGAGCTCTTCGCATTCATGTATGTGGCTCCTTTCGGTTCACTCCACGCTTTTGGCACCCTGCAGCGGATGTATGTCTCCGAATGGTAGGTGCTTCTGTGCGGCAGCAATTGCTCGCTTTCACGCGGGGTCCAGGCGATTGCATGGCGCACTAGGTAACCCAAAAGCGTTCTCTCGTCCATCCAATGGCCGGCAAACGTATCTCGGGTGCGCGCTTAGCACTTTGACCTGATTACGCAATATTAACCTTTGAAACAGTTCTTCGAGGGTGTACACTTCCAACGGAATTGTCACGTCACAAAGGGACCAATTCATCATGTGTGTCGGGGCTACATCCTCGTCGAGCGAAGGGTCCAAAAATCGATGAAATTTTTTTGCAGGAATCGAAGAACCTAAATTCTGTTCAGGTGCGCGCGGGTCATGTAGCGACCGTCACAACCTCTCAAAAGAAGTCATATCGATCAAATGATGTTCAAGACATCATCGCACAGTCAATCACACATGGTACGATCCTTGATGAGTCTTTGTATCGTGATGCACAGGTAGGGATCCTCCTACTATATTCAGCACAAGGACACTTACTGGCTATGAGCATAGCCACCGAGGCGCCGAAGAACCTCGATCAATGAACCTCTCGAAATAGTGAGTGTTGTCCGTAAATGCTGAGGCTGGATGCAACATAATCATGCGGGATTACAGCGTCATCACTGAGGTGCCGGAACTGGCAACACGTGAATTCAATACACTGCCGTGCTAACTTATCTCGCGCTCACGATCGGTGTTCATCGGCAACCATGAATCTCTGACGTACACGCGACCCGACGGACGATGCACCTGTGGCCACTTATCAACCCTGCCGAGCATTGCCTTCTACAGAGATCGAGTCAAACGACGTGAAATGAGCAATGCATCGATACCCCTAAAGCTAAAAATATGGAATCTGAGTGGTCAGCAGAACAGCAGCGCTGAAGCAACCATCGGAGTCACGTTCCAGGGTGAAGGTATGATCGTAACGACACGCGCGGTGGACGAACACGAAAGAGATGAACAACGAGCGACTCGATGAATTCTCGATGACCGATCACACCGGGTCTGAGGAAGGCGGGCCGAGCGAAAGCGTACAAGTAGTGCGGACTGAAACATGTAATCAAAAGCATACTTTTTGGAAGAGACCCACTGATCATGAATGAATCAAATTGTGCTTGTCCCACTTCTCGTCAGGTGGAATTGTGGCTGTGCCAGGTAGGAGTGAGCGGGTCGCCTCTTGTCCAAATGGGTATCAAATATCCCGGTCCGACGGCATTGAGTACATTGCAGTGACATTGCATAGATATAATGCTGTCATTACTCTGGGCTGCACTGGACCCACTCTTTTTTTCTTCGGGTGTCGCGGTCAAACTTCCATCATCTCCCTGCCACCCGACTCCGAGTGTTTGATTGAGCTGAGTCGGTGTCTGCCGTTGAAGTCCGTAAGAAATACTGCCAGTGGTTTGGGCAACTTGTCGCATCAGACTGATTCAGAGGGAGCACGAATGATACGCGATTTCGACCTGACGCCGCGCCATTAATTTTATCGTCTTCCTTGACTCCAGCTGGAACTCATGTCCTCGGATCCAGGGCAGCCAAAAGTTTTCCGAAATGGGGGATGGCCGAGGCAGCATCGATAAGGATCGCCCTGAGGATCGGGGACAATTGTCAAGGAGCACGTTGTGGGTGGCGAATCATGCGGGACGTATGTCATGCGAGAACCAGGCTAGTTGCTCACGATCATATGTTCAGCGTATCTCTGCGTCGAATTCATACAGAAGACGGGAGAGACTGATTGGGAAAGCTTCTCAGCTGCACTAATCTGGAATGGCACTGTGTTAGTGCGAGCCATCTTGGGCCTGTTAGTAGACTCGATTATGAAGCAACCTAACGGATCTCGAGGTTGCATTCGCACCTCAGTAGCCCGACAACGTCAATATCAAATACCCTTCTCACGAGGTAGGAGCTGTGTTAGTCGACGATCACCTGGGTTTCAGGCGTGCGCATGCGTTGCGGGGCCACTCGGCGACTGGCAGCTCTGCCTGCCAAGACGTCAAGTTATCTCCATTGCTGTCCCGTGCAGCCCGCAGGACTCGCTAATAGGATCATTCATCATGATCGGTTTCCACTGATCTGTCGGGATCTCGTAATGGCCAGGGACGCCACAGACTCACACAGACACACACAGACACACGAGACCGATTGGGACTCAAGGTCACGGAGGAAACGGACGCATGCAACCTTAAACTCGGAATCAATATCGACGCCGAGATAATCGACGAACCGGCAGCCAATGGATCTCAATCACGGTCGATCTGCCGGGCGCCGCCGTGACGGCCCTCCCGATCGGTATCCAGGTCAGAAATCCTTGGTCCACCCCCCTTTACAGTCTATCTCTGACGCGGTTTCATGGGTCCGCATCCGGTGCGGTGGGACGTCCGGTTCTAGTCTGTGTGGCTAACTTGGATCAGGGCTGGGGCTGTCACAGCGCTGATCAGCCGGAATGATGAGAGCGTTCATAGGGTTTTGCATCGAAACCGTTGGTGTTCTGAGTTTTTTTTTCTTACCGAAATGGACGTAGATCTGCTCTTGTCCCAAATCGTACAACAGCCGAGCGCATGTGAGAGGCGACATTTTCATATCAGACGGGTGCTTGATTTGGTCGGAATCGCTGCTCAGGCTACGGTCCTACTTTGCTACACGCGAGGT
>JBBPOB010001154.1:0-10776 GCA_038091275.1 Tylopilus subfusipes
CCATGAGGTGGCTGGTTCGTTAGAATTGTCACAATCGGTAGATCGGATTCTAGATCCTGATTTAGAGCATGAGGATTTATGTTGTCCTTTAGACCATCCGCATTCTCGACAGCGGGTTGATGGTTTGGGACAGTCCTTGGCAAAGTGACCTGATCCACCACAGTTGTAGCAGTTTGGTCCTTTCCTAGATTTACTTTTGCTCTTTCCTTTGCCTTTGGTGAAGGCGTCGATTTCGATCTCTTGTTTGATGTCGTCATCTTGATCTAAAGCACTGATGTCCATGGAGTTCGGATCTTGGCGAGATGATCCGGTGATACCAAGGAATTGGGTCAATTGCCTCCGTTGTCTGAGTTCTCGTACCTTCTGTAGATATTCCTCGGGTGTATTAGGGCGTGTGCCTTGTTCGATCAATCTCCGAATGATGGACGAATCAATGTTGTGTTTGATGATGTCACATAATTGTCCATCTTCGAATTCTGATGTAGTGGCGTATGTCTGATATTTGATGATCCAGTCATCGACAGACATCTTTCCTTGTTTCAGATCTTTGAGCTTTTTGTGAGCCCAATCTTTCTGATTAGCTGGTCGGAATAGTCCTTCCAGTTCTGTGGTTAACTCAGCCCATGTGTAGGCGTTTCCGGCATTGATAGCCTCAAGGTGTGTTCGGGCGAAGTTTCCTGCCTTAGGTCCTTCTAGTCGAGATAGGACTGCTCAGACTGGTTTGTCAGTGTTGGTAGGCATGACAGCATCACTTTCTTGTCGCCATGCTTTGACTTTAGCCCACCATTCTTCGAACTTAGCTATGGAACCATTGAAAGTTCCTGGATCGGCAAGTAGTTTAGAGATTTTAGGTGTAGCGATTACTCCACCTGCTTGTGCTACTTGTAGTTGACCTTGTAGGATACCAACTTGTGTACCCATTTGGTCACATGCAGTGATGATGTTAGTTATGGCAGCAACTAACGCTGGTGCTCCTTGTTGGAAGTCTACTGCGCATGCGTTGATAGTAGCGAGTACGTCGTCTCTCATTTGTTGGGAAGCCATAGTTACTTGTGAAGTTTCTTAGGTTTAGGCTTAATAGACTTAGCCTTCTTGAGTAACTTAGTGTAGATGGATTTCTTTGGATAGGGTTTTCCTGATTTTCGCTTGGTGAGTATGTCAATAGACTCTTGAATCTTATCTTATCCTGCTTAGATAGGTTTCTGTGGCATTTGACTGAATCCAGTTTACTCTCTTTTGTCAACGATTATGTTGTGTTGACTAATCGGCGTGGTTACGATTGATTGATTCTCAGAATCTCGATCGCTTTCGTAACTCAGGGGTGGAGATCTTGGTCTGATCTGGTCTGGTTGATCAAGATCTTTCTCTTGTTGAACCACTAGAAGATCTTGCTATCAAACTCTCTTTCAAGTTTGTTGTTGATAGAGTTGCTAGATGTACTTTCTTGTCTTTCTCTTATAGTGATGAGCCAATCCCTTTCCTGATCTATTGCTTGACTATGCAATAGTGGGATTACTGTGGTACTCTAAAGTTCAGGGTAGTCTTGGTCCTGATTTTTTCCTGTAAAAGAACTTTGTCTCCTCTTGTCTGTGAGGTGAGGAGGCTCAAGGAGAGGACAGTCTTGTCTTCTTCTTCCTTGACTTCAATAGGGTAAAAGGATGGGTTCCTCTTTCTTGAATAGGAGCGCTATATTCCTGATAGTGTCCTTCCTGTGTGTGTAGTGTAGTGGATTACTGCCTCTCTTGTGGTCAGTGCAATCCCTTTGTCAATAGTGTTGAGGTATTAGACCTCCTATATGGGTAACTACCCAATAGCAATATCAATAGCCTTTACAATAGGCTTCCTGCTATATGAACCTTTCACTAGGTTCCCTGAGTACTATAAGAGCGATAACAGTTTGCTCCTGAACACTACCAATTGGTGGTAAAATGTTCTCTGTACTTTGCTACAAGATTAGTATTCCTGACCGATCAGGGCTAGGGTGGTAAGGAGATGAGTAGAGCATGTCAGATTAAGACTGCCCTTAGTAGTAGGACTTAGCTTGCTGGATTAGAGCTACTAAGAAGTACTATAGTGTGGCTGTTAAACCTTCACCACAGTAGCTAGAAGGAAAGTCTTGTTCAAGTGAAACGACCAGACTCACTGAAGAGCTGATAGTCTGAGATGAGAGCAAGCAGGACAAGGAATCAGTGAACAGTGGAGAATGGGAAATCTCCAAGTGAACAAGACTGGGGATGCCAGTCGTTCACCTGGGCCTTTATATACTATTCTAGGGTTTGTACATGTGGATGGTAGATCTACGATATCCTGTGTCTAGTCTACCATGAGGAGTACATGTGTGTACAGCCCAGATAACTGGATCATACCCTAGAGGATGAAGGAGAGTCACGATGTACATGAGGACGAACATGAGGAATACATGAGGACAAGATAAGGACATGAGGCTGATAAGCATATGACTAGCTATGACTCATTCCTATTTGTCTTTGACTAGTTGTGACTCATACTGAGTCGTTCTGACTAGGATTGTGAGTAGTTTCAGTGTGTGGGAAACTCGAACATAGCGTGGGAAAATGCTCGAACACCTCGAACACCTTGAACACTTGCCATAAAGGGAAGGTGAGAAAAGTGTACAAAGAGTGAAGTGTTGATTAAGAATTAGGAGAAACGTAACAATCTGACCAATGAAAAGCTCTGCTGAGCCCAACTGATCTTCACCAAACCTTCCTGAGCCTTTTGACCTATAAGAAGCCAGATGGAGCTGTACTGAGTGCTTCTAAGGTTCACCAAGGCTTACTGAGCTATGCTGAGCCTTGACTGACCAGATCAGATTAATGGAAAGCTCTGCTGAACCCTACTGATCTTCACCAAACCTCCCTGAACATTTTGACTTATAGGAAGCCTGATGGAGCTGTACTGAGTGTTTCTAAGGTTTGCCAACCTTTGGCAAGGCTTGCAGAGCTGTGCAGAGCTGTGCAGAGCCTTGGCTGAGCTGATCTGACCAATTTAAAGCTCTGCTGAGCCCTACTGATCTTCACCAAACCTTCCTAAACATTTTGACCCATAGGAAGCCAGATGGAGCTGTACTGAGTGTTTCTATGGTTTGCCAACCTTTTGGAAAAGCTTGCCAAGCTGTGCCAAACCTTGACCAAGCCAATCCAACCAATGGAAAGCTTTGCTGAGCCCTACCAATCTTCACCAAACCTTCCTGAACATTTTGACCCATAGGAAGCCAGATGGAGCTGTATCAAGTGTTTCTAAGATTTGCCAACCTTTGGCAAGGCTTGCCAAGCTGTGCTGAACCTTGACCAAGCTGATCCAACCAATTGAAAGCTCTGCTGAGCCCTACTGGTCTTCACCAAGCCACTCAGAACCTTTTGACCCATGACAAGCCAGATAAGCTGTATTGAGTGTTGCTAAAGTTTACTAAGCTTTGGTGAGTCTCATTGAGGTGCACTAAGCTGTACCCAAGCTGAACTGACAATTGGAAACCCTTGCTGAGCTCTACTAATATTCACCAGGCCATACTAAGCCTTACTCAGCCTCACAAAACCTTCCCAAGCCTTATTATACTTCACTGAGATCCACCTATTCACATATATACCTGTCTTTTATTCATGTTTTAGATCATTTCTACATTTATGAAAGCTAATACTCTTCAAAGATGTATATATAAGGCATGGGAAAATCTTCACAGTTGTAGAAGATTTATGAAAAACATACAATTCCAAGTTATCTGTTGCTCTGATAAGGTGACAAATTTGTAAATAACATTATCTCCATGTCAGATATCTTTCTCAATGGCCTGATCTAAGATATCAACAAAGTATTGACAAACATAGAAGAAGTACTATGATATCCTAAATATCCATGTCAATTTGTAACAACTACTCTGCTGTTTTGGATGACCATAAATCACAATTTCACATTTTGACTATCCAATATATTAATTCCTTAGATCAGAGCATGAAAAGACATGTCTGCCATACAGACAATGTTATCTATCAATGTAAAACCTTATCGGAGCAGTGAATGTCTTGATATTGTATGTTTTGTTGTAAATCTGCTATGACTGAGAAGATTTTCCCATATCTATGCTTTTTAAAGGTTGGATCAGCTTGGGTAAGGTGGGGTGCAGCTTCTGGTTGGTGATACTCATCAAAGGTTGGGGAACCTTAGAAACACTTGGTACAGCTCCATCTGGACTGCTATGGGTCAAAAGGTTTGGATGGCTTGGTGAAGATTGGTAGGGCTCCACAAGGCTTTCCATTGGTTGGGTTAGCTTGGCTAAGCTTGGTGAGCCTTGCCAAAGCTTGATGAACCTTAGCAACACTCAGTACAGCTCTATCCAGCTTATTATGGGTCAAAATGCTCAGGGTGGCTTGGTGAAGATTGATTGGCTCAACAAGGCTTTTCATTGGTCGGATTAGCTTGGTCAAGGCTCAGCGCAGCTTGGCAAGCCTTGCCAAAGGTTGGCAAATCTTAGAAACACTTGGTACAGCTCCATCTGGCTTCCTATGGGTCAAAATGTTCAGGAAGGTTTGGTGAAGATTGGTAGGGCTCGGCAGAGCTTTCCATTGGTTGGATCGGCTTGGTCAAGGTTTGGCACAGCTTGGCAAGCTTTGCCAAAAGGTTTGCAAACCATAGAAACACTTGGTATAGCTCCATCTGGCTTCCTATGGGTCAAAACATTTAAAAAGGTTTGGTGAAGATCAGTAGGGCTCAGCAGAGCTTTAAATTGGTCGGATCAGCTCAGCCAAGGCTTGGCACAGCTCTGCACAGCTCAGCAAGCCTTGCCAAAGGTTGGCAAACCTTAGAAACACTTGATACAGCTCCAACCAGCTTTCTATGGGTCAAAACATTTGGGGAGGTTTGGTGAAGATCAGTAGGGCTCGGCAGAGCTTTCCATTGGTCAGATCAGCTCAGTTAAGGCTCAGTGCAGCTCAGCAAGCCTTGCTGAAGCTTGATGGACCTTAGACACACTTGTACAGCTCCATCCAGCTTACTATGGGTTAAAGAAGGCTGGGCCCACTCAATATTTTCAGCACAGATACCATGGGCCTGACTGATAATATCAACCTGCCCAGGGATGGGCCCACTTGATGTTCTTAGCATGGACATCATGGGCCTGACCAATGATATCAACCCATTCAGGACCAGGCCTGACCAATGATATTGACCCACCTAGGGCCAGGCCTGCTTGATATTCTTGGCACAGATACCACAGGCCCAACCAATGATATCAACCCACCCAGGGCCAGGCCTACTCAATGTTCTCAGCACAGATACCACAGGCCCAACTGATAATATTGACCCACACAGGGCTGGGCCTGCTTGATGTTCTTGACATGAATATCACAGGCTCAACCGATGATATTGACCCACCCAGGCCCAGGCCCACTTGATGTTCTTGGCACAGATACCACGGGCCCAATCAATGATATTGACCCACCTAGGGCCAGGCCTGCTTGATGTTCTTGGCACAGATACCACAGGCCCAACCAATGATATCGACCCACCCAGGCCTAGGTCCACTTGATGTTCTCAGCACAGATACCACAGGTCCAACTGATGATATTGACCCATCCAGGCCCAGGTCCACCTGATGTTCTTGGCACAGATACCATGGGCCCAGCCAATGATATTGACCCACCCATGGCTGGGCCCACTTGATGTTCTCAGCACAGATACCACAGACCTGACCAATGATATTCACCCACTCAGGCCCAGGCCCACTCAATGTTCTCAGCACAGACATTGTGGGCCTGACCAATGATATTGACTCTCCCAGGACTGGGCCCACTTGATGTTCTTAGCATAGACACTATGGACCCAACTGATGATATTGGCCCAGCCCATCCAATCTTTTTAGTACAGATACCATGGGCCCAACCAACTACATTGACAATTTACCTATTCACTTACAGTGGGCCCATCTGATTCTCTCACTGCACTTTTCCAATTGGGCCCTCTTGTTTATCTTGCACATATTTCCACTCAGGCCCACCACAGGGTCACTTGAAAATATCGGCTTTATTGCACAAAGGCTGGTTGATGACATTGGAAAAAAGTGACTACATGGGCTCAAAAAACATACCAAAGAAGGAAACCAGCAACACCTTGTTGCAGCAGTACAGCAACAGCTGTGTGGTGAAGTCTGATGGCTGGCTGGGCAGTGGCCTCATTGCCCTAATGTTGCCCTATACCATTATTGCCCACTGACCACTACCTCCTCTCAATGGCAGGACCCTTCAGAAACCAATGAAAGCATTGTTCAGTGGGAGCAACAGTTTTCCAGTTGAATGGACCATCTCATCGAATGGTGCAACACTCATCCTACTGAACACCTATGACTCTTTGCAGATTTGAGCCAAGCCACATGGGAGGAAGGCCAACCCAAGGAGATCAACAACCAATTGAAAAAGGCTATCTTCATCCTGCTGGCTCAAGTGATTTTTTTGTATGATGAAGTCATTGACTTTTGCAATATGTGTCAACAAGATCCATTGCAATTCATTCCTGTGATTGAATGATATATAGCAGGGTGAGTAGCTACAGTATTTGATCAAAAAATAAGATAAAAAATCATTTGAATCCTTCTACTAAGTCTCCAGAAAAAATACCACTCTGAGTTAGTGGTGATTACAGGGATTGGAGCTGGGCAAATGTATGAAGATCTGCTAAATGACAACTCAGTAGAAAATCTCATTGGTGCATTGTTCAGTACTGTAAGTTGTATGCTTACAGCTGTTTTTTCAGCTCAAGCAACTGCATAATTCCCCTGATTTAATGACCTTCATGGATGGTGAAAGAACAATCCTATGTATAACATTATCTATGGTATTGCTGATCCTATGCAGGATTTTGGTGGCCAGGCAGTAATGCTCTTTAAGATTGGCTCAAGCCAGTCATGGGTGCCATTAGTCATGCCAGCTGCTCCGAGTGGATTTGCTGCTGTATCTTTCAATACCCCCTTTGTCCCCCCATCTTTTCAACCTCACCTCATGGTTTCTAACTCCTTCTTGTCTAGTCCTACCTTGTACTTCTTCCTAGGCTTGTCTGGTCCCTCCTCATCTTTTCCTCCCTTCTCATCTCATCTCCCCTCATCTCATCCCCTTCTGGGCCCCTCACCCACTGGCAGTCCCTCCTTGGCTGATCCCTCCTCGTCTCTCCCCCTCCTCTTAGCTGGTCCTGCCTTGTCTGTTCCTGTTGCCTCATCTGCCCCTGCCACCTCATCTGCTCCCACTGTCTTGTCTGCCCCTGCCACTTTATCTGCCCTTGTCACCTCATCTGCCCCTACCACTTTGTTTCCCCCTGCTACTTTGTCTGCCCCTGCCACCTCTGCCCCTATAGCTTCATTTGCCCCCACTGCTTTGTCTGCCCCTGCTGCCCCATCTGCCCCTGCTACTTCATCTGCTGCTGTCTTGTCTGCCCCCACCACCTCATCTGCCCCCCACTGTCATTTGTTCAGGAATATGATCTATAGAAATGCTAGAGAAATCTCTATGCTGATCAATCTCTCTGGGTCCAATCTGACTAATGAGCTGGTGATAAGACAACTATATCTACCAGATCAAACAATAGACAAGGCTATGTTATATCTAAAGAATGAGTAAGAATACTTTAGTCAATTGGATCCCCAGTTGTTCTTCCTTATCCCAAGCAGTAGTACTTATAGGGATTAGGGTTGGCTACTGTTCTAGCTAAGGGATCTAGTCTGATCTATCTAATAAAGGCTAAGCTTGATGCTAATCTACGTTTAACTAACTAATATGAATGGCTTTCTGGCTTGGTTTGCCTAGAAAGGAGAAGAGTATGTAAGCTGTTCTTGGCTTGCTATGAAAGACTGCCAGATGTGGTAATATCTGACACTAAGGGTAATGATCTGTTTACTACTGTTGTGGCATATAGATCTGATTTATAATTCTTACTAGCT
Organism: Tylopilus subfusipes; assembly: GCA_038091275.1. Taxonomy (NCBI): domain Eukaryota; kingdom Fungi; phylum Basidiomycota; class Agaricomycetes; order Boletales; family Boletaceae; genus Tylopilus; species Tylopilus subfusipes. The sequence continues at coordinate 7,937 of JBBPOB010001154.1, forward strand.
ATTTCAACAATAGACTTGGCCTAGAGTTTGCTGACTAATTACTTGGTCGTGTTGTTGTGGGAAATTCCCTTATAAGTCACTCAGTTCACACACAATAGGGTTTAGAAGATAAACTCTTTATTGGTTGACTGAAGTGCTTGATTTAATGCAAGATCAGTATAGGTACTAGATATTTCTAGGCTAGATTTGTCTAGGTTATGGTTGCCTTTTTACTTTAGTGGCTACCTAGTAACTATTGATTATGTAATCAGAAGTGCCTTTCTGATGTGAGAGGCTGTGTTTACCTAATCTGGTAGTAGTTTTCTGCTGAGTTCTAGCTACCATATATATAAGAGCTATGTGATTGCCCTTTTCTAGACTCTTTGTTTGAGTCTGATGTGAGGATTGACCTTTTTAGGTATGTACCTGAGGTGGGGATCCTGACTCTTGCATGCAAATCTGCCCTCCTTATATGCTATTTTACAGGTGGCTATGATGGCTTCCAAAATGGTCTTAAGAGTTTGAGTCCAATTTGCTATTGGAGGGTTCTGTAGTCTATTAATAGATATGACTCATACTGACTCATGCAGGCTGTGCATGACTGTACTTCCATTCATGGTAACCAGGTTCTCACAGGCATTCAAGCACCCTGTCTAAGTTAGCTGAATCTAGAAGATTGTGGCTCATGAGAATTATGATTATGACTAATGTTGTGCCTGAGTGGCAATTTTGGCAGCACCCAAAGCAAGGCAATGATTATGTGATTAAGCTGTACAGTTCTGAAGCTGTGCCATCTACAAGATTTAGTAGTAATTGTATTTACAGTTTGTAACTAGTGTAGTAATGAAATCAATTATTAGAAATTCATTAATATCTCTTGAAGAACTAAGGCTAGTCCAATGAAACTTGGTACTTGGGTGGACTTAGTAGTAGTCTACTAGGCATAAGAGTGATATAGATATTTGAGTAGTAGATAAAGTAAGAATTAAATAAAATACTCATGACTCAGCATGTTATTGATTGCATGCAGGTCATTTGTAGGGAACAGATTACAATCATCCCCGATTATACCATTCACAAATCTTGATGATTAGTTTGAGGATCCTCCTCCTTCTCAATGGGAGGTATGTATGATTGTTCTTGATGAGATCCTAGGGTGGTATCTCTCAAGGTATGACAGACTTCCCTAATTAGATCTGTAGTTATTCATGGAAATGGATCTTCAAAGGGATCAGTCATAAATTTATTAGGTTCTAGGTGTTCTAAGATGAGTGTATCATGTTGGGCTTTACTCAATAGAATACTATTCATTCTTTGATTGAAATACCTAGCATAGCAGTAGAGGTTGTAGCAATATAGACAATCCCAGTTAAGAATGGGATGGCCAATATGATTACCATTAAGACTAATGGTAACTATTGCATGGTACTTTGGGTGTCAACCCTGGCTCTACAGCTTGACAATGGCTGGTAAGCTTTCCAAACAAGAAACTGAAACAGTCATTTATCAATTCCTCTTGCTGGATCAAGTCTTCAAGTGTGAAATTTGGTGTTGCTTGGAATGTCATTGTATTAGACTGTCTTATGACTTCCTTGCTATGTGATATGATATTGTACAAAGTTCTTTAGTCCACCATACTTCTGTAGTACTAGTCTTTTACTATGACGTTATAGTATGGGGGATCTATGGGTGTATACTGATATATGGGATGTAAAATGAAAGTGGGGGATGATGGTAAACGCTTGTCAGATAGTACAGAAAAACAAATTGGGGAAGTATCACTAAAGTCAGTGATATGAGACATCGGTTTTTGTATAGCTAAACGGATGCAATGTGCAATGTACTGAGGAAAGTTGAATTCATATCAGTGCTCTGGTATGTGCAATGTGAAGGGTGATGTGCTGGATGGGTGATAGGATGGGGATGGCAGGATCTCAATGTCAACAGAATCATTCCAATGCTTTAGAATACAACTGAACTTCCCTATGAAGAGAGGGGTTTGTCTGTACCAGGTATAGATGGCAACTTGGGCATGTGCATATGGCAGCTAGGCGAGTTCGTATCCTAGCACATATCTGGACGAGTCAGATGTGCTGCAAGCATAAATAAATGTGCCATAAGCATGTTGGTGCTCAAAATAGGGTGCAACAGTGGTGGACATGATGTCTATGACTTGATGGTGAATAGACTTAGTTACCAGAAGTGTGTACTCACTGGTAATGATTGTGGGTCAGGACAATAGGAGTGATGAGTGAAATGAATGGGATTTATAGATTGAATGTATAAGTGAGATGGAAATTAGTGTTACATAATGGGATTGTATTTCATTTACTTAAGGTTTCAGGGGTTATAATGGACTTTATTGCCCCTTACTACCTCCTATTTATTTGTCTATCGATCTTAGATAATAAATGGAAATATAGGTGACAAGCTGCGCATTCAGCTTGTAAAGGGTCCTTGGCTCTGTATTTCCAAGCTAGTTGTGATAGAATCATCTGGGCTTGATAGCCATATTCCTGGTCTGCTATTGTACAATGTATCTGGAATATTTGTACTAAGAAGTTCTGGTCAAATAGTAGTTCTGGTAAGGGTCGTACTATTGGTCGGGCTATTCTTTCTCTCGGTAGCTGTGGATAGGGTGGAGGTTGTTGCATATGCAGATGCTGATGAGGTGGTGACCATGGGGGCATTGCCTGTTCCTGATATCTTGGTACTCTGGGTAGCATTCTTGGATGTACCTCTGGTATGTGTATGAATGGGTTGTGGGTGTCCATGATGTTGGGCATTAGTGGGATCTGAACCATATTGAGATAGGTTCAATATGTCTGATATACTAATAGATTGGTGAAAATTTGGTGTTC
>JBBPOB010001155.1:361-10776 GCA_038091275.1 Tylopilus subfusipes
ACTTGCAACGCTTTCCCGATGATCACCACTTCCCGCTTCGAGCCTGCCGGCGCCGCCAATGGCCAAGGTGCATCGTCGTTCCCGTTCCGCGAACTGTCGATGCACGCAGTTCCACAGCTTCCGGCACATTGGTCCAAGTTGGCGTTCCCTTTAGCTCGATCTGTCTCATCTGAGCGACTGGGCGGCGAGCCCACGACACCTTCCGAAACAGGCATTGGTTCGTTTTCGAGCAGGCCCGCTGTTCCTGCACCAGCATATGGCCATGTCGAGTCACGGTCGCCTGCACTCAATAGCAGCAGTCAAAATGATCTTGGCGCTGTCGATGGGCATCAGTCCTTGCAGATGGCCTTTCTTTTGACGCGTTCGCGCGCCGTCAAAGTAAGTCAACTTGCATGAGATAATTCTGTGGGACGATCGGGCTAATTGTGAGACACCAAGGTACGCAAGGATTCGAGTGCAACCTTCATGTCCCTTCGTTCTATTTTCGAATTTCTCGATGAAACCGTGCGTCAGTTTCGTACCATGTCAAATTCGTAAAGCTGACACATTGCCAAGAATCAGACTGACTCTTCCGCCGTGGGTACCTCTCTAAGCGTGTGGACGTTGAGGGACCTATCTGCACCCGACGAAGTATGGGTCGTTTTCAAGTCGCATCGTGATGTGAGTGTGTCGCTTCAAGTTTCGTGTGCCACGTGCTACGGCGATCGCCGACGGACCTGTGTCTCGAACTTGTCTTCGCAACTCGCGTCAGCATTTTGGGACAAAAGGGGAAAGGCGAATGAGTCAGATTTTGAAATCAGGTACTCCGTCCGAGTCGCCGTATCGCCAACTGGGAACCGAGACGTCGGGTCCTCTCGGCGATCGCCATTTTCATCTCTCTTACATTCGAAAACCGAACCTCGTCGACGCGTACTGACCAACGTCGTTCCATGCGGTGTGCCACCGATAGGCCTATATATTCCTTTCCCTCTCCCTCCCGTCTTTCATGATACTTCCTGCTCTCGAGGCCGACCTGGAGCCACTAGGGAAACTCCGTCGCGTTGACGTGCTCTCCAGGGTAGGCTTCTCATTTTTTTCCCAGTGCCATAATTGACCCGTCACTTTGGCTTAGCTCCCTTCTCTCCCTGTAATTCAACCTGAGAGCAAGTCCCATCGGCTTCGCATGTCGATATCTATGCCAGACTTTCACAATCACATTCACGTCCGACATCCCAGTGTTGAGACCCCAAATTCGTGTGTGGCCGAGAACTTTGTAATTTCGACCAATCCCCCCAATCCAAGAACGACCTTCAGAGTAGGCGACTGGATGTGAGTATCTTTGTCCCTATTTGATTCTCATCATTTTCGGACCGGAGCCTTGACTATGTCATAGGGGTGTCGATCGACCCTCCCAAATCTGTCATGTCCTCTTTTCTAACATGTTGCTGACCGCTTTTCCTGTTAGATGCAATTCTGTCACCTGCTCCGCTCACAACTTTGGGTGGGTACTTGCTTATTTATTGTTCAACCATCTCCTTTTGTTTTCTGCCGGATTGGCGGTCACATGCAATGAATCTTTGCACGGAGCAGCCCTGTTTCGTACCTGTGACAGCGTTACCCTCGATTACAAATCGCTCCAGCCTCCTATTTTCATGAATGCACCGTTCCCTTTTTGCTTCCTCCAGCTCGTTCAGCTTTTTTGCATTTTTATTTCTTCGTTTTCATACAAGTCATGGTTCTGACTGATTCTTTCCCTTGCATGATTTTACACAGACGCAATCTCACTTGCAGAGGTTGTGGTTGTCCGCGTTCAGAAAGCCAAGTTTCATCCATGAATCGTCAGGCCCTCGGCATGCATTCTGCCCGTCTTCCCACTTCTCCGCGTTTCGCTACTACAGCGGGCACTCCTTCGCTCTATGCGGGCACTCCTTTACCAAACTCCCATCACAGTGTTATTCAGCAAGGTGCACGGTACCCGTCAGCCCCGGCTGTTGCCAGTGCCAAGTCTGTGTCGCCATCCCATCCCCTCCTAACTCCTTCTGGGCGTTCGTTCTCGGTCGGAGGCAAGGTACAAAATATATCCGGCGACCCAGCCGTACCATGCATCATGTACTGGCCGGATAATGAACCGTTCCCCGAACAAGGTCAGATCCGTCCTAGCAACCTCGCAGGAGTTCCGGTAAGACAGTTTGGAGCACTTTTGCACTGCGCAGTACCTGATTCCCCTCGTAGCAACCCCCCATCCTGAATACAGGAAATCGTGGACCGATTGAGCATCAACCTGGCGATTGGATTTGCCAGAAGTGCAACTATCTGAACTGGAGACGGCGTAAAGTTTGCCAGACTTGCTACCCATGTGCGCATCTTCTCCTATGTTATCTTACGGCTGTTCTCACTGATGAATTTTCCAGACGCCGAGGGCAATGGTGATTCTATCTCGGTTGCTGTGCAGTCCGAGCGGATTAACCTGTTGACATCCCTTCTTGCACAAAACCAGTTACCATTGAGGACCACTCCCCCCACTTTCGATGTTCCTCGCCGAGGCACCATGACGCAGGTGCACCAACAGCGTCCACCGGAGACCGTCACGCCCCCTTCCAGGCCCAACCGTTCACAGATTGACCTTCGTGCCACTACGCAGCATCCTGACCCCCAGTTCATATACGAGACCTCGGGGCCTCAGCGATATGGCCCGCCCTCGTTTCCAGGCATGCGGGAGTTGGAATATGTGCTTCCTGTTAACGCTCCAGTTCCACTCTTGCCTTCCTTCCTACAAGATATTGTCCAGTCTCCAACTTTATCCCCTACATCGTCATCTTCTGCAGATTTGTCCATTGAGGAGTACGAGGATATCTCACCCTCTCCTCGTGCTGGTCGTGAACAAGTGGTGGCTCGCGATGAATCTGCCGCCAACTTCCCTCTTGGCAATATTTGGAGGCTCAATGATGAAGAGACGACGAATATCGCTGGCATTGCTTTGCCCCATCGCGAGCACCTTGTTGGGAGCAGGAAGGGCAGTCAGGAGTTTTTGCGTCGCCAATCCCCTTGATGTAAGCAAAGCGTTCCACTCCTCAAGACTTGGCACTCACGGTTTGAGCAGCATTAATCTGTCCTCACAGCGACGGGCCCTCCCTTACGCAGGACTTGTTCGACTTTTATCCTTTTTTTTTTTTGCGGAAAACTCGCCTTAGATTATTTATTGTTATTCGCCATCTTTGCTCGCTCATAACGGACTGTTTGGAATTATTGGACGTTGTTCCTCTCCGTCAAGGTATAGGATCTCTCAGGGTATACTGCATCTTTACAGCATGTTTTATCTTGTTCATTCATGTTATTTTGGAACATACATATAGTGTAGGTCTCGTAGTACTCCCGAAAGATAAGTCGAGTTGGCGTCTAGGTCAACATTGCCACATAAATAGGATTGTTGCCAACTTCTCATTACATATGCCACTCATCATCAAGTCTCGTGCCATGCAATTCTGAATCCCCTTGACTCGGGAATCTGGTCAAACTTAAGGCTGGTGTCACATTCCTGCTCCACGATCACCACCCATCATGAATCCTGACACGATCGTCGTTCGAGTTCACCCAGACACACCCTCTGCCGCTGTCAAATTTCTATCCCACCAAACTTCACGCGCTTCAGAACCACAGGTCGAGGAGTCCGCTCTACTTCGTTCAATCAGGAGTGCTTTGAGGGGTTCTACGTCCGACTCAGTCAACGCTGTCTACGCGCCACTGTACGACGACGGATGTGACTCGTGGGCGGAGCAGGAGCTGGCATGGAACGATCGCTGCGTGGTTCTCAGTCATGGGGGCGTAATCCAAAGGAAATGGGATTTCTCCGATGAAGATCAAACTATACAATGTGCATGCATAGGAAGGTTCGCCTACACCACTAACACCACGGGTCCTGTGCACGGCAGTGCACATTACACGTCCAAATCAAGCGAGCAGCAGGCAGACCCATCGACTGAATCGGTCTTTGGTCCTTTCAAGACCACTCAGGAGGAGCGACAGAAGAGCAAACACGTTCAAGAGGAAGTCGCAGCGGTGTTCGTATTCCTGCGCAGCATAGGCAAGGTCTACCTGATCAATGGAACCGACTATACGTTTTCCCTTCCTTTTCTCGTTCGCAAAGCTTGGCCTCTCCATCCTCATGGTGTCATGATACAACGTTACCTCGATCCTCTGGAGATCGACGATTCTCGTGCCACTGGTGACGCGCCTCTTCCTACCACGTTCACAATCACAAATCCCTTCTCAGAGCCTGCTGCTGTCGGCATAACTGCCGGTATAGTGGGTGGCTTTCCTGGTCGACCCGCTTGCCTTTCGGACGAAGAAGAGAATTCCTCTCGGCCGTTGGTTGTTATCCCAGCCGTCGAAGAGGTCGTCTGGGTCTCTCGGAAACCATTCGCCATCGATGACATCCTCATAACGTTCAACTCTGAACGACAAGAGTTATCCATCTCGCGCTACGTTTATCAACCTTGTCGTTGCACCTCGTCGTCTCGCTTTGACCTCAGTCTCAATCTCGACCGTATGGCACTCGGAAGTGATGGACAAGCAGAGGCAGGTGCTACTGCCTCGGAACATGGCAGGATGAATGCCTCTTTTTGGGCTCAGAGGTTGTTAACCCACCCATATCCTAGCGTGTTGTAAGTCCCATGCGTACTCGTGTGATCTGTTCGGAATATCACGCCATATGTTAGGCAGGGATCGCCGTCTCAAATTTCCGCGGCCCTCTTTGACCAACGTTTTGATGGTGCTCGGGATCACACCTTGTTGGCGATCTGCATGCCCGGTGTCCCGACTGCGATTTTCCTCCTCACAGTGCTAGAGGCAAACAAAATGGTGGCTTGCGAGTACTTGACAACCATCGACGCCGTATCCGTGGTCCCTGTTGGTGCTACTCGCAAAGAGATATGGGATCTATTAGCCGTGAAATCAGACGGGTCGGTAACTATCTTCACTCATGGCCTGAAAGAGCTGCCCATTGTATTGGGGGTTGCCCAGGCCTGGACTTCTGATAGTGCAAAGAGCGCAATTGTTCCAGTCGCAGGTATAACAGCGATAAAGTCGGCATGCGTATCATCGGTGACGTTGCTGTGCGCTGGGGGACAGGCGTATCGCGGCAAGTTTGACATGCTTCCTCGCGATCGCCTGGTCAACCAAGCGTTGCAAGTTCTGTCCCTTGTCATCCCTGCAAGAGAGGCCTTTGCTATGCACCTAGAGTTTCTCCGAACATGGTCGCTCCGAAATTTCTGCACCTCCTTGAATCTGGAATTCCACGCGCTGTCTTATGCACTTATCAAGATCCTGGACCTTGGGCTTTCCTCTCCAGCGGACCGTCACGTGTCGCTTTCAGCAGATTGGGAACAGTTCTTTTCTCTAAGTGTCAATGTCCGGAACTTCCAGGATGATCCTGCATTACAGCGCCTCTCTCTCCCCCCTCATCTGAGAAGTCGTCAATTCACTCTGGTGGCGGTAAAACCCAACCCCTTGCTGGCACCCGTGCTATACGCGCTGCATATGCTTGCCGAGGATCTTCGACTTGTAGTTCATCGCCATGATTCCCTCGCGTTGCTCGTGCCGCTGGTCTGCCAAATCGCCCACATAATACGGCCAGAGTGGGCAGACTACTGGAAACGCCTGTGTCCCAACGTCATGCCTGCTTGGCCTTCACCTTCTACCGCGCGTACGTAGCATGTTTGTCCCGTAGCCAGACCAGACTGACCTCGTCCCAGGAGTTGAGATGCTTGACGATCGAATACCGGTTTGGCCTCCGGACATGGCTGCAATACTGTATGGCAGAATTAGCAACCCTGACTGGAGATTTCCCGTATACGAAACCCCACGTCTGGCCGCGATGTTTGACATCCAACCTTCATACGCCTTTGGCAAAGTCGAACCATTGAGTGCTCTTCAACGACTCACGACCGCATACCTTTGCCTTTCTGACGGCTCAACTACGTCTGCGCAGAAACGAGCCGAGGTGACCGTCGAGACTCTTGTGCGCATGTGGGGTACAGCGAAGAAGGGACATTTATTCTTGGACAGCCTCCCGTTGGGCATTGCTGCACCTCTGCGCGAAGCGATCCGAACCTGTCAACTTTCTCCTCCTTCCCACTGGCAGCCGGAGCATTATGAGCTAATTGGTCGACGTGACCTAGCTTTCAGCGTCGCAATGGTTCAACCCGTAATATCGCAACAGGGAATTTATCAGTCTGCTGAGACCTACATGGTACGCTTTCCATTCGTCGTCGTGGTCGTCGTAGTCGTGGACTAATTCCCTATTGCTACAGACCTCTCATCGTCGGACCACCATAAGTAACTTGGTAGAACAGGCGAAAGCCGCAAGCGCGGGCGAAGTCGATGCACTGTCTGGCGTGGAACTGGGTCTGAAATCCTTTGCAAGCATACGCTTCGGTCAGGATCGTCGATTAGAAGAAGTAGCACGCATGCTATGCTCGTCGGCGATTCCCTCCGTCCGGCTCATCGAGCGACCAGACCTGAAGTGAGTCACAGCAACTTTCTTCGGGTCGGGATAGCTAAATAATTCTTGCAGCGAACACGACCAAACGAAAGAGCAGCAGCACCAAGTTGTGCGGATCGCCGAAAGGACACTCGCCTTACCCTACGGCAGAGCAATGTTCACCTTTGGCTCAGTACTAACTGTCACCCGCGAAGCATACGTCATTCCCAAGCTGGAATATCAGATCAGGATCCAGCCTTCCAACGTCATCACCGGACCTGACCCTGGTAAGATACCTCTGGAATGCACGAACTGGGGCGAATTTCACAACGGAGTTGCTGCGGGCTTGCGCATCGCTCCTTGGGCGCGAGGCGTGGAGAGTTCCTGGATCGCTTTCAATAAACCTTCGGAATTGACCCCAGAGCACGCAGGGTTCTTGTATGGACTCGGGTTAACAGGCCACCTCAAGGAGATGCTTACCTGGCATACTTTTGGATACCTCACACCGAAGCACGATCTGACATCCATTGGCGTCCTCCTCGGTCTCTCTGCAGCAAACGTCGGGTCAGGAAACATGCACGTCACAAAATTGCTAGCTGTTCACACGCCAGCATTACTCCCGACACCAACAGTGGACCTTAACGTTTCTCTCATGACCCAAGCTGCTGGACTCGCGGGTGTCGGACTTCTCTACTTAGGCACGAAAGACCGTCGCATGGCCGAAGTTTGTCTCAACCAAATCAGTCGCAAGGACCTCGTACAGCCTGATCTCAGCAATGAGCATAGAGAAGCATATACTTATGCTGCCGCGCTTGCCTTTGGGATGATTATGCTCGGAAAAGGGTCTCCTATCCCAGCCGATGTCGCTTGTCTCCACCGGCTGCGCGTGCTTATTCATGGCGAAGCGAAGACCATCATCACAGGGCGAAGCCGTCCCACGTTTGATGTCAACATCACGTCTCCAGCTGCGACGATCGCATTGGGCCTAATGTACCTGAAGACAGAGCAGAAAGATGTCGCAGACATTCTAGAGCTTCCGAGCACAGTCATCGAACTGAATCACATTCAACCGAGTTTCCTGGTCATGCGTGCGATCGCGAGGTCACTCATCATGTGGAACACGATCGGATCGACTGCCGACTGGTTGATGTCCCAAATTCCCGAGCCAATCATGACAGCCATGCAGGACCACATCGCAAACAAACAGAAAGCTGACGACGCCATCGAGTTGGCTTACTTCAATCTCATCGCTGGCTACTGCTTTGCGGTTGGATTGAAATATGCTGGTACTGCTCGCCATGAAGCGTATATCATGTTGTCGAACTATTTTGACACATTTAGTCGATTTATTGCAACGAGTGGTAGGTCTCTCGATTCAAGTCGCCACGACGGTGTGTGATGGCTTCATAGGTCCTGCTTTTGATTATAAAATCAAGCGCTCGGCTGTGCGAGAAGGTCTCAACCTCATTTCTATTGCACTGTGCATGGTTATGGCAGGCACTGGGGAGATCTCGTGCCTAAGGCGGCTCAGGTATGCGTTCGGCATGTATCATCAGGCTTTCAGATATGGTGTGCATGTGGCGACACATCTATCGCTCGGCTTACTGTTCCTGGGGGCTGGTCGTTTCACTCTGGGTACTTCTAACGCGGCCACCGCATGCATGGTCACTGCTTTCTTCCCCCGCTTCCACCACATCTCGTCGGATAACAAGAGTTACCTGCAGGCGTTGCGACACTTGTGGGTCCTTGCAGTAGAGCCCCGCTGCCTCATTGCGCGAGATGTCACGACGCGTGAAGCAGTCTATCTGCCCGTCAAGATCACGACAAGAGAAGGGAACGAGAAGGGTGTCACGCAGCTCATCTCACCCACACTCATACCCGACTTTGGGAAGCTCGTGTCCATCAGGATCGATACGCCCCGCTATTGGCCGTTCTTCGTGGACTTTGAGAACGTTCCCGAACACAAAATGAGTTTCCTGAGGAATCAAACTCTATACGTCAAGCGTCGAACAGCGTTTCTCAGCTACACTGAGGATCCCAGAGGAAGTAGGAGTCTGTTTGTCCGCTCTGGTTCTTCCGCTGGCGATGCCGCTACTCTGGATTTCCCGCAGTTGACAGACGCGAAAGCCCACCCTGCTAGTGACCTCACGCATTTCATCTCTTCATTTTCAAACGACACACTCTTCCTCACATTTGCCGACTATTTCTCTCGCGATGATGGTGAGACACCGGAGGAACGAACATTCCACGCATATTGCCACGCGGCGCTACTAGACAGCATCCTGCAAGACAAGATGGAAACACTTCAGTCGCATCTCACACTGTATCAATACCGCACACAACCGCAGACTAGTTCCCATTTCCACCTCCGCCTGCAAGATCTCCGATTTGCCGTCGACTTTTATAGCAAAGTCTTCGACCGGCGATTCAGCGGTCGAGCAGAAAACAATCCCAGACCGCCCCTCATTCGCGAGAATACCGTGTCGGGGGCCTTACAAGCCCTCGATGAACGCCTCGGGAAGGTGCAGAACCACCCCAAGTTGATCAAGGCCCTCGGCCACTACGCCCGCGGCGAACCCGTCTTCGACTCGACAGATCCCCGGCCCGAGTCTACTCCCGAGCCGCCGGGTTCCGGCGAGGAGGTCTCGCGCTGGCTCGCCTGGTACCTCATGCGCAACGGTGTCCCCTCGGGTTCCCTTCTGACGATACTGCGCCAGCTTGCCCGCGAGGCGCACGCGCACAGCAAGAACCGCCCACCCCCTGAAGGCACTGCGGACGTGCAGACGCTCGACGTGGGGATCAAGGAAGTGCTGCGGGGTACGGGGACGAAGATGATCAATGCGTTTGGGTCTGGGTGGTCGGGCGCATCGTTGGATCGCATCGTCGAGGCATGGCAAGGGGTCTCCTAGTAAGCGTAGCGGCGGACTCGAGTGTGCCCCACTTGGAAGAAATGAGATCAGTGTACATATTCTATTGTCGTCTCCTGGACCAACCGATGAATGGAGGTGCTTCTGTTCGTATTCGGTCGCCACGGATTCCGGAGGCAGGGTTGTCACATCCAAACATTCAGGCAATACATTCGTTGCTCGGCTACCCAGTGAACTGGGAGCGAGCAAGACCAGACTTGAGCCATGTACGTCAGCGTGATACAGTCACCATATATCCCTTCTCCCAGGGCTCCAAGCTGGCCAAACCCATTAATTCGGCAGGGTATACGTCTTGCGGGGGAACCGAGGTGCATACTATAAACTGCTCAGATGATGCGGTCTGTAGAATAATTCGTAAATATCCGTGCCCTGCCTGTTATGCGAGAGTTGATTTTTACTTCATCGAAGACGCATCCAACTAGGAAAACAAGAGCTCTGCTATTTTTGGGCAAGCTTGGAAGCAAGCGTCGAGTGGAACCGATAAGACCAAGTGATGCGGCTCAGCGCTCCGTCCCTGACCAGTGGTCACTGCCAGTGGCACAAACTCCTCGGTTCCAAAGATAACCATTGAAATATTGAAGGCCGAACCACGAGGCGAGTCCAGGGACCCAGACCACGTTTGCATGTAGCACTCCGCAATGACAGCTCGCATCATCGCTATCTGTGTGCGCTCGACAAACTTCTGTCAGCGCATCCGAGTCGGTCGTGCAATATGTACTCGTTGTGCACGTTTACGTCTTGGGGCGTGTCCTCGTAATGCATGAACTCTTAGGAACTAGTAACTCGACCCCTTCACAACCAAAAGAGTTACCTCTATATACCCAAAAGAAAAAAACGCAAGTCGGTCGGCCGACACGATGAGTCACTTTCAGCTGGTACTTTGCACAAGGCAAGCTGTAAAAGTGGTACGCGACGCCGACAGCCAAGCACGAGTTTCGCGGAAGGGGCCTACCGCAATCTTTATCGCCACCAGACGACCACGATCGGACCAGTTTCAGACCTCCAGAACAAGGTCTCCAGCATTTCAAAGA
>JBBPOB010001156.1:0-10775 GCA_038091275.1 Tylopilus subfusipes
TCTAGTAACTGTTAACGCACACCAGCACAAATCAGCACTCCAGTTTCCCAATAAAGAGGTTTATTACTAAGCCTTATTGAGTGCGAACTGAGTGAACCTTAAGCGAATTTTCTCACACTCTTCTCTACCACATTTGGTAACTAACTCTCACATAAATTGCCTCTTGACATTATTCTCTAGATAAGTTTTGCTAGGCTCATTATAACTCAACAGCTGCCAGGCAATAGGATCTGACTATCTCAGAAATTACTACACCTGGTAACCTTATTACTAAGACTGCCCACACAGCCACAGCACACAGCCACAGCTCCCACACTTCAAAAGGAAAGGTATACTAAAATCTAGACCTTTACCAGTCTCAGTGTGATTAGCCATTTATTTTCATCACCTTGCTAATAAATATTAGCATCCTCAACACCACAAGCTAGGAAGAAGCCAACCCTATTCTCTGAATAGATTATTTGAGATTGGAAGAACAACTGGAAAGCCAATTAGCTAAGTTTCTCACTCACTCACTAGCAACACTATTGTTTGATCTGGTAGGTGCATTGTCCATCACCAGCTTATAGTTAGATTGGGCCCAGAGGGAAGATAGAAGAGTCCCCTAGCATCCATTCATCTTTCCCTGACCAACAACACCATTTGATGTATGTTAAGTACTGTTTTACCTTTGTGCTCATTTCATCTTTTGCTTTCATAAAGCTAATTGTGATGTGTCTTGTAGCATCATCTATGAATGAAATATAATATCAGTACCCCTGTATTGATAGGACTTGAGTGGGTCCTCAGACATCTGTGTGTGTAAGTTCACTGGGCTCTCACACTGGGCAATCTACTGTTTGTGGCAGTGGTAATCTGGTAATCTTTGATTGAATGCAGGCCTTGCACTCAAAGTTCTGTGGGCTGTCCCTAAGTGAGAATCTGTCAACAAGATTCTTGCCATGTAGTTTTCATAGTCCAGTGATGCCAATATGACCTAGGCAGCAATGCCACTTCTCCCAAGTCCAAGTGTTTTTGATCTTCATTGTGACGTTACTACTGTGGCGGATCTCAGTTTGTACATCAAGGTAGTATAGACCTCTTTTTAGATGTGAAATGGCAATCTTATTGTTATGTGAGTCATATATGTTCATCTGGCCTTGAGCACAGATGAAATGTCCACCTACATTATCTATTTGCCCAAGTGATACTAAGTTCTTGCAGGCATCTGGTACATGCAGGGTGTTGGTTAACTGAAATTGTGTTGCTTAGTTCTCAGTGTATGTATGGATGATGACAGTGCCTTGCCTGAAGGCAGACATGGGCTTGTTGCCAAGCCCTTTGATGATGTGCTCTGGTGGTGCCATGTACTTGGTAAACACATCTCATTGCACGCATATGTGGGTCATAGCCCCCAAGTCTGCAATCCATAAGTAAGCAAAGAATTTGGCCTCATTGGCCTCTCACATTTCTGCATTGTTAGCAATAGTTACATTTGTTACAAAACTTCATTCTAACCCAGCTGTATTGCTGTCCAAATTGTCCTTTGTGACATTTGTGCACACTTTTTCTTTAGGTGCAGGTTTCTTGTTTCCCCAATCAAATTTTGCCACTCTCCCCTCTATTGAATAATAAGTACTCAGTGGTTGGGAAACCAGCTGAGGTGTCTAACTATGAGATGCAAGAAAATGTACTCTGTGATTAAGTAATCCGGTGGCTGTACTATTGCACACCATTTGCTAACTCCAACACTCCCCCTCAAACGGAAGTGGGTCTACTGTAGTCAAAAATGAACAGATAGGTAATCTAGAAAATACCTATATGATATGTTCCAATGAACAAATGAAACTCTATATAAGAAATGTTAAACGTGAGTGAGCAATGCATCACAAAAGTCTGCGCTTGTGCGCAGTTACCCAATATGGAAGGTTGCAGCTTGCTTGCCTCTAGGTGAGTGCACTCATCGACATCCTCGATCGACTCTAGTACCGCCGTCTTCATGTATTGCACCTCAGGGTTGCTCCTGCATCGTCTCTGATCAATATACATTATATTCTTCGCATCTGAGTTGCCCAATTCAGCCTTGACATGTCTGAGTGACCTGGTAGGTCCACTGGCTGTGACTGACACTTGTAGGTCACATTTTCAATCGTCCTTGACAATATGGTGGGTTTGGATGGGTATGGGGTCATCTATGATGATTTGGAAGTGGAGTGGGTGGCTCAGGTATGTTGTTCGTCCTGCGCCAGCACTGGTCGTGCTGACCTGTGTGTTCTTCAGCTAGCAGCCGCATTTCGACTCGTTTTGAGTCGCAGCATGCGCTGCTCGTTGTGCCATCCATCTGGCCACCATTCCCATCGTATTCAATGTTGTCACCATCAATTCAGTGCTTCCAATTGCACTCAATGGCTCTTGACTTGACCTGCTCACCCAATTGGCCTCCTGGCCCTCTATATTGACCTGGCATGTTCATTTTGACAAAGTGTGCATTCCCGTCACTCCTGAGACGTATCCCATCATACTCAGCTTGATCAACAACCTTTTTCCGGTCCGGATCAACTTCAACAGGTCTCGACACCTCCAGCTCACCCTCTAGCCTTCCTGACCTGGTATTTCAACACAGCGTGCTTGTTTCAATGCTGCTCTCGTTCTCCTCACTCCTAGGGCATATTCAATCACATTGGCTACCTTAAACAACACTTGGCCAGTCCGGATCGCCCTCGACGTGTCCCATTGCCTCCAGCTCGCCTCTAGGGCCTTCAGACCTGGTATCTTGACATGGTGCCTCCATTTCATCAGTGCACTCATTTCTGACATTTCTAGGGCATTCCCTGACACTATGGAAGTCGCCTGGTATGACCATTTTGCTGCCTGGATCGTCTGGATCACCTGGAGCCCTACTTGGTGAGTTCTCCTCCTCACCCTGCTCTGAGTGTTCGCGCTCATGTACTGATGCGTTCTGCACTGCCTTAGGTCGGTTCCTAGGGTCCTTGACATCCTTGGAGGGTCCTGACATTCCCAACGCATCCACTTCACTGTTGGTAAGTTCGATGTTGCAGCTCACCACTACCTTCCACTCCCCCTTGAGCTTGACACTTGGGGGCTTGCTCATTCATTGTGTGACTTCGTCTGGTGGTGGAGGTGGCTCTGGGGCATCCTCAGGTATGTTGTCGACAACTCTTTCATCGTGCTGATCATTTTCTTCGTCAGTGGTCATCGGTCACACACACGCCCTCATGCTTCCTCTCTTGCCCCCGACTGACTTCGCTCGACATGTTGTTGACCTCACGACCTCGTCCTGGATATCTCGACACATCCCTATGGCCTCCCTGTCAGTCCCTGCATCTGCACTTTCGAGCGCGACACTCTGGTTCCGTTTGGCATGGATCTCGCCCCCTAGCTCAACCTGGATATCTGCAGGGTCATTTGACTCCACCTGCACCTTGTTGGGTGGTTCATCAGGCTTGCCTGGTCAACGTTTCTTATTGTTGTCATCGCCCATGGCCTCTGCACCATTCTCGACCCCTCTTGATGCCATCTCCTTGATCTCGACCCTCTCCTCACCACTTTGCCCTCCCATGCTCTCAGGCATGTTGGATGGCTCTATGGGTGTGTCTGGACGATGCCTGTTGTCGCCCGTCACATCCGCAGGGTCTTCTGATGGTCTCGCTGGATCCGTTGTCATCCCCGTGTTGGCTGGGTGGTTGCACGATGTGCTCGGTGTGCTTGTGCTGGTCGCCAGTGTCTCGCCTTGGTTCCAAGTGGCCTTGGCATAGTCTGGCTTGCACATGGTCAGCTCAGCACTGCCATCGCTTGCCTGTTCTGTGTGCTCCCCCTTGAGCAATGTGCTTGGGGGTGTATCTGGTGTTGTCATAATGGTCTCCACCCAACTTGTCTGTTTGTCAATGCACTCATGCCCTCAACATTCCTTGTTGTCAGAGTCGACACACTTGGTATGCACTCGACAACCTTCGTCAACATTCTCTCCACTCTCGACCTTGTTGCACATTGCTCCCTTGTGGCTCACAGCCACTTCCTGGACTTCACTACCTGATGCATCTTTGCTTGGCAGCATCCTCTCTTGCAACACAGATTTTGACTGGTCCAGTGGGTTCTGCGACCTGTCTGCTGGCCTTGTGGGCCCTGCACATATTGTGTGTGGGTTCGTGATGTCAGCAGTCTTGTCATCGACTTGCTGACCTGTTCCTTTGTTTGCCCTACCCCCTCGTTCGATGCCCACTGTGCTCTGGCCCTCTCCATGCAATTGCTTGTTGCATGGCATCCTCTGCAGCGTGACTATCGATGCGTTCTCTTGGGGTTTAGTAGGTTTAACGAACCTGTCTTGTGGGCTGCTTGCTGGGGTCGCAAGGCTTATGCTGTCAGTCCTGTGGTCCATGGTTGCTTTGCCCGGTCCCTTGGCTGTGGCTGTGGCTTCTTTTACTCTCCCACACAGTGTTCCACCTGTCTGCTGTTGCGGCTTGTTGAACTGTTTCATTAGGTAGTTGACGCATTCCTGCACTGTAGCATAGTGTCAAAAATGTCTGGAAATGGATTTAGGGACTGTGCACTTGACCATGCGTCTGACTAGTCCATTGCAAGCTTCACTGAATCACTCCAGTGGGGTTCCCGCAAAGTAATTGGCTAGTTGCAGTTGTGCAGCAATCTGTCAGAGGTTCTCGTGCCATTCCAACCAATTCCGACCATCTGGCCTCAACTTGACAATGTTGGCCATTTTGTGAGTCTGGTCCCAGTAGCCTACTGACCAGGGCTCATAACCTATTGAATAATAAGTACTCAGTGGTTGGGAAACCAGCTGAGCTTACCTATTGAATAATAAGTACTGTATGTAGTCAGTACTGTAGGTAGCTCTATGGTAATGGTAAGTGCTCACCTCAGTGGTTGGGAAACCAGCTGAGGTGTCTAACTATGAGACGTGAGAAAATGTACTCCATGATTAAGTAATCCGGTGGCTGTACTATCACACACCGTTTGCTAACTCCAACACCCTCTCCTTTATTTAGGGGATTCTTCCAGCATTCATCATTGTTGTGCCTAAATTTGCTGTAGATGGTACATTTGGGCTTATTCTTGAAACAACACTTGGCAGTGATGTGATTGGTGTGGCTGCATATATTGCAAGCACATTTCTTCTTTTTATGGGAACTGTTGCTTGAGGCATAGGTGAATTCCCCTGATCTGTCCTTGTCCTTTCATTGCTTGTACTCCTTGGTGAGCAGTGACATTAGCTCTTGAATGGTCATATTCTGGGCCTCCTTGTTGCCCTGACTCCCTTCTTGGTAACCTAGATAGGAGGTGGTGAAGCCTTCCCACAAACATGGGAGCAATGTGATGAGGATAGATTTGAACTTGATGTTGTTAATGATATGGCCAGAAAGGGCGAGGCATTCCTGCATCTGGCACATGTGGTTTAGATGGGATGGGATGTTGGAGTTCTTATTTGCCTCAGCCCTGTAAAGCATTTTTTGGTGGAAAGAATGGACTGCTGACCATGGGGTTCATAGATGACACAAAGAGCTTGCCACATCTGAGAGGAGATCTTGCATTGAAGACATGGATGACTTGCTCATCTTTGATTGTGGTAGAGATCAGGGCCTGCATGATCAGGTCTTTTGCTATCCAGTTGGCTGCCATAATAGGGTCTTGGGGCTTTGGCACTGTTCCAGTGATAATGCCATATGCTTTCTTCCATTTGAGTACAGTGGTGATGTGTGTTTTCCATGCATGCCAATTCCCTTTGTGGAGTTTCTCAATCTTGGTGAAGCTTCCCAAGTTGGAGGTAGTGGCAGCAGAAGGTTGGGTGGTGATGGATGGATTAGTGGTGGATGATGTAGGAGTGGCAGTGTGGGTGGCAGGAATAGAGGTTGATGCCCCTGGGGGCAGTGGAATAGGGGGCAGTACCTCTGGTGGTGGTGGTGGCTAATATGACATAGTGTAGCATCTTGTCTGTTGAAGGTCAGAATGCAGGGCTCATAATCTGTTGGAACTCAATAAGGGTGAGGGTAGAAGTGATCTTGTATGAGATGGGAGTTGCAAGTCAGAGTTCAAGCTAGCTATCCCCTAATGTACAGGTCATCTTATATATGAGACTACTCAATGGCTAGTGTAAGCCTATAGATTAGGTGTTGAGCAAATTGATTACTTACACTTGGCATTTATGAGGCTGAGCATAGCTTGCTTATGTTTGGTTGTAGTGGACACATGGTTGTAGTCTAACAAACTATAGGACATCAGAAAGGTAGTCCACATCAAAATCAAAATCTTCATCCCCAAGCCCCCTGTCTGAGTCTATCATATAATCAGCTAGAGTATGTTGATAATCAACCCACATTGCCTCTGCAATATCATCACATATCTCTTTAAGTGTGTAATCTTCTTGATGTAGGATATCCCCACCAATGTGAACACCAGGATGCCATTGTTCTACATTGCTCTCACCTTCTACAGAGATGTCACCACTGACACAGATGCCAGAATCTTGATGTGCACCATCCTCATCTTTCAAGTCATCTGAAAGGTCAGTCCCAGTGAGAAATGGACATCTGAAAATAGTGGCACAGTGATGGAAATGTAGGAAATAGATGTTGTTGCACGTGAATGGACAAATGGCTCACATTCTAGAAATCTCATCTGCTACTGTGTAGTGAGATCATGCCATGTTAATTCACTTAGATTTCCCTCAATTTTCATATTACCTGAATGTGCATGCATCTTTGATGTTTAATACCCATATGTAGTCATAAAGACCCATACATACTAGGCTTGATCTCCAGAAATTGCATATTAGTGGTGCTAGCTCCATCCGGTTACACTGAAATCCATTTATTTCTACCCCATTCTATTCTTCATCATACACTAATATCTACTCCATTCTATCCATATTGTGCAGCACCCACCCACTCCAATCTACCCAGTTCCAAGGCTGTTTCATATACTCACATTTATGTGCCACTTCATCATTTCATCCAGGTTGCAAAATGAAGAAAGCTGGGATGAAGGCTGTAGTCAAGTCTAAATGTCCTCTTCTATCTGCTAAGCATCACAAGGCTTACTTAGACTTTGCAATTGCTTACAAGGATTGGACTATAGAGGATTGGAAGAGAGTAATATGGTCTGATGAAACCAAAATCAATCACCTAGGGTCAGATGGATGCAAATGGGCTTGGAAAAAGCCAGGTAAGGGGCTTAGTGATAGGCTGGTACAAGGAACAGTCAAATTTGGAGAAGGTTCTGTGATGGTATGGGGGTGTATGACTTGGCAGGGAGTTGGCTATGCTGCCAAGATTGATGGTAGAATGGATGGAGACCTTTACCTTCAAATTCTGAAGGATAAACTGCTGAATACCATGCAGTATTATGGTCTTGATCCTCCTGATATCATCTTTCAGCAGGACAATGATCCCAAACATACTTGCAAAAAGGTGAAGAAATGGCTAAAGGAGCAAGAATTCAGGACTATGAGGTGGCCTGCACAGTCTCCTGACTTAAACCCCATTGAACACCTTTGGAGTTACCTCAAAAGGAGACTAGGAGAGTTTGAACACTCTCCTAAGGGAATTCTTGAGTTGTGGGAAAGGATTCAGGAGGTGTGGGAGGAGATACCAGCTGAGGAGTGCCAGAAGTTGATTGAAAGCATGCCTAGGAGGGTAGAGGCTGTGGTCAAGGCCAAGGGAGGATATACCAAGTACTAATACCCTCATTGATATCAAAAGTCCAAAAACTGTTACAATGGTATTACAGTTTTATTATATCCATATCTCAACAACCCCTGAGCCAAATCACATGATCCAAGGATCAATTGGTAGCTATTTATTTGTACTTTGTTTGATCCCACCAAAGCAAGATCTGATTTCCAAAGGTGTTTGCAGGGCACTTCATGCCCTGCATCAAGGTTAATTATTGTAATGGTTTTTGGAGTCACTGTATATCAAATTTAGTAAAGATATTCACCCCTTTAAGCTTGTCAATGAGATCTGAGATAAGGGGAAGTGGGGAGGCATTGTGAACAGTGTTCTCATTCAGGTACTGATAGTCTTGACATGGATGAAGCTTTCTGTCCTTCTTAGATATAAAAAAGAACAGAGAGGATTGGGGGGAGTTAGAGGGGCAAATCTTGCCTAACTTCAGTCATCAATAAATTTGTCAGCTGCATGGGTAAATCTTTTCAGATTTAGGGATAAAGCCCTCCTTTATGTTGATTTCATAATCATATGGTCTGAATGTGAAGAGGGTGCCAGTGGTGGGTACAAAGAAGACTTTTGCAAATGCTCCATACTCAGATGGTAGAGTCACCTTAGCCTTACATGCTTCAGCTGTGATGGCCAGTTTGTTCACAATGATTATCTTGGAGATAGTAGTAATAGGGAGGAATTAGAATCTGCACTTTACAATGTGGTTGAGAATGTAGTGGTCTTTGGCCCTTTGAATGAATTGTTCCTGGGTTTTGTATTCCATGTAGTCATAGAGTTTATCAGTGTCTACAATGTTGACATGTCATGGGGATGGAAGTTAGGAAAACCTCTCACAGTATCATTTTTTGTCTTCAGCAAAGAGGGTGTACAATTTCTTTGACTGATTCACAGATTTGGGGATAGTGATGGTGAGGGAAGTCCAGCCAATGGCAGGATCATAGCCATGGAAGTTCCAAGATGATGTTTTTATTGCCACAGTTCATGATGTAGAGGGTTTGTTAGGTGATGACTCCTTGTATTTCTATGAAGAGTTTAGAGGTGAATTGAATCTCTCCATTTTTGTTAGCAGATTGATCTATATTTCACACTGCAATTTGTTTTTCTAGTTTTTCAGTCAGGAGGTGGTGCTTTTTAACAAAGTGCCAGTCTATGCAGGAAATATTGGCTCCACTATCAATAAGGGCATGTTACGTTTCTTTCTAACTCTTAGTAGTCACTGCACATTTCATACACTTTACTAACACTTTACTTTGTAATAAGTAGTGTGACTGACATTAGGATTAGTGTGACTGACATTAGGATTAGTGTGACTGACATTAGGATTAGCGTGACTGAGATTAGTAACCAAAACCTAATTGGTGTGACTGACACCAATTAGCATGACTGATAAGTATTAGATTAAGTGTGACTAACACTAGGTCATCACTAACTATACCTAGTTAGAACAACTCAGAATGAGTCATAGCTAGTTATATGCTTATCAGCTTCATAGATACCTCATGTATTTCATCTCTGTACACTATCTCTGCCTCATGCCCCTATCTTGTTCTCATGTTCATCCTCATATACTTCTCATGTACATTCTGACTCACCATGACTCACCTTCAGCCTCTAGGGTATGATCCAGTTATCTGGGCTGTACACACATGTGTTTCTCATGGTAGATAAGACACAGGATATCTTGGATCTACCATACACATGTACAAATCTTAGAATAGTATATAAAGGCCCAGGTGAATGACTGGCTCCCCCCAGTCTTGTTTACTTGGAGTTTTCCCATTCTCCACTGTTCACTGATTTCTTGCCCCTCTTGATCTCAACTCAGACTATCAGCTCTTTAGTGAGTCTGATCATTTCAGGGCAATGGTTTTAATGGCTTTTAGGGTTCAGAAAGGTACCAACAATTGGACAGGAATTCTCATAGATTGCTTGGTTTTCCTTACAGGTATAGGAGTTATGGTGAGAGGTACTTGCATCAATTGGGTACCTCCATTCAAAAATCCTCCTTTAGTGCAAACACTACCCTTCTAATGGTTTCTTTGTCATTGAAGAGTTCAATGAGGGGAGGGAAGTAGTCTGTTCTTCTTTAGCTATTTCTTGTACTTTCTTGGTAGGTTTCTTTTTTCTGAAGGTGGGGCACTGAGTACTAAGGTGGCCAGGGAGGCAGTAGTGAAAGCATAGTCCCTTTTCAATGCACTTCTTCTGTTCTTCAGGCATGAGTTTTCCAAACTTAATGACATCAACATCCAAATCCAAACCCCATACTGGGTGGATCATTGGACTCGCTGGCAGATAGTCAGAGGTTTGATAGACAGTGGGGATGTCTTGCTGAGGCCAAAGATTTCACTGCATGATCTTCATTGTAAGAGACAAGTAAATCTAAGATAAACAAAAAAGTAACTGTGATTTAGATGACTTACCAATGAGATCAAGGGCAAACTTTGACTTTTAATTATTATGGTGAAGTTTGGACTTGCATTAATAAGGTGTGGTGAATACAAATATGACATGTATGGTTGGATTCAGAGAAGACACCACAATGGGCCCAATCCAGGGTCCAGGAGATGGAGAGATGAAACCTGTTGATGAGGTGGGAATAACAAAATAGGCAAGTGTCAGTGGAGGCATCAACAGTCCAGGTAAATGTGGTGTGATGGATTGACATGAGATATTGTAGAGTTGCCAGTGAACCCTTGTATGTGATGTTGAAGGGGAGCCTCAATCAGGGAATGCTATGTGTTGTGGTTAACTGAGCCCATGTGTATTGTCCACCTGCATTGATTGCTTCAAGGCAGGTTTGGGCAAATTTTCCTGCTTTAGGTCCTTCTAAACACAAAAGGACTGCTTGGACTGGTTTATCAGTGTTGGTAGGCATGGCTGCATCACTTTCTTGATACCATGCTTTGATCTTAGCCCACCATTCTTTGAACTTGTTTATGGAATCATCAAATGTTCCTGGGTTGATGAGTAGCTTAGAGTTCTTAGGTGTAGCAATTACTCCACCTGCTTGTGCCTGTTGTAGTTGTCCTTGCAAGAGGCCAACTTGCATTCCCATATCATCACATGCATTGATGATATTGGTTATAG
>JBBPOB010001157.1:0-10768 GCA_038091275.1 Tylopilus subfusipes
CGCAGATTCTTCGTCATGCTTACGACCAGCATGAACTTAATGTCAACAATTTCGATACGACCACAGATATTTCTTTGGCTCAGACCCCACAGATCGTGGCGAATGCGAACTCAGCTCCATCTCTTAGAGAAAGTGCATCTTCTACAAGCACACTAGCGAAGTATATGAAACAACTACAAGCATTGTCTCCGGTCGCACATTTCTCTCCACTCCAATCAATCCCACCAAATGCCTCTTTGCCCTCGTTGCCTTCTACCGATGAAAGCACTGGCCCCTTCTCAACCGCTTACCATTCGCCCGCTGTTCCTACGCCCCCTTCTCCAGAGTCACCGCAAACGGTATCCAGAGGATCTTTATATCGCAGCACGCGCTCGATGACCCACCCCGTGCAACGGCAACTCTCATCCGTACCCGAAGAAGACAGCGCTCTCCTGGAGCTCTCCACGTCTGTTTCCCCGTCGAGGTTGCAAAGCCAGCTCACGACTGATAGTATCTCGTCAAATCACGATGGAATGACGGGGCCTCAAATACGCTTCGTAACACGAAAATCCGCTGTCCCCGATATGCCCGAACTCGAAGGCAATTTAGGAGCGTCGTCTATCGCTCTCCACTACGAAAATTCCCCGGCCAAGGTTCGGCTTCCAGTAACGAAAGAACACATTCTTAGAGAGCAGACTGGCGGATATCATGAACAGAACAAAGAAGGAAATCAGCCTGGACACAAAAAGAAACACCGATACAAGAAACTCAGGGGGACTGCCGCTGTAAACGAACAAGTGACGACACGTGGACTTGTAGGTTAGAAGTTCCTTTCGCGCATTCTAGATGGCTGCATCGTGTTTTCTGGTTTGTGCAGCGCTGTTGTCTGTAATTGTAGATGAAATCCAAGCTGATTCACATGAAGTGCCGTCGTCGCTCTGGCAATATAGAATCTTGTATATCATGATTGCGACGACATTGTGCGATCTGAAAACCCAGACATCACCAGTGGACTGTACTATTACCCAAAAACCAGTGCAAGAGTAGTTTATTGCTTCACGAACAGGTCGGTGAATTGATCCACGCGAAGCTTGGACAGGCTGTTTGCATCGGAGATAATGTCCAATATCCTGAAAATCCAAACCCGGTCAGTCGACTCGTCGGACACCCAAGGCATAAAAGTTCACACCTATTTTGGTGAGCCGTACCATAGTGGTAGGAGATGTGTCTCTTGAACTTTTCAATCAACAGAGGAGTGCCCTCTACGCGGCGGCACTTGTGTCCTACGGGATACTCCACCACGACCTCGTCCAGCACGGTGCCGTCGTTGAGCTCTACCAGGAGCGCGTTGCCGATGGAACGCTTGCTGGGCTCGTGGTATTCGACCGAGAACGTCTTGTCTTCGACACAGTAAATCTTGGCGCGTAGCGCATCGATGCGAGGATCAGCCGCGGACTTGTCGGTGTACGACTCGGACGTGAGCTCGCCAAAGATGAGTGGGTAGGCGACCATGTAGCTGATGGCGTGACTAGAGTCATTTATCTCCATCATCAGACCAAGCCCAGTATAGAGGGGCAGAAGAGGACATACTCTCGGTCGGCAAAGTTGTCCAGGGGA
The DNA here is from genome assembly GCA_038091275.1 of Tylopilus subfusipes. Classification (NCBI taxonomy): domain Eukaryota; kingdom Fungi; phylum Basidiomycota; class Agaricomycetes; order Boletales; family Boletaceae; genus Tylopilus; species Tylopilus subfusipes. The sequence continues at coordinate 1,597 of JBBPOB010001157.1, forward strand.
CCTTGCTTGTCGATGATACGAATGGCAGCTTCCTGCGTACGGATACGCACGCTCCTGATGTCGTCCGAGGATTTGCCCATTGCTTTGAGCTGCGCGTGAATCGTGTGTGCAGCCTCAACAGCGGTTTGAGCGTGGAATTCGGCGGGATAGGAAATCTTGAAGAGGACATTCTCCATGATGTAAGAGCCAAAAGGCATCTGGAACCCGAATTGCTTGCCCTGATTTTGTCATTGCCGTCAAAGCGAAGTCATCGGAGCACGGAAAGAACGTACCTTGAACAGGACGTCGTAGAAGCCCCAAGTCTTCGCGGTAAGCACGGACGGGAGGCCGAGTTCGCCCCTTTTGACGAGGAGGGCAAGATTCACGGCACGAGAGCATGCATCGCCAGCAGCCCAAGATTTGCGAGGGCCAGTGTTAGGGGCATGGCGGTACGTGCGGAGCGACTGACCGTCGACGAATGCCTGCGAGACCGCATCAATGGTCTGGCCATGGGAGAGTCCACTATGATGCACGTGAGCCGTGCAGGGACACTGACAGCCAGCAGAAAGAAACCCTCACAGCAGCTTGGACACGACGGCAGTGCTAGCTACTTTGACGAGCACGACGTGGTCGAGACCGACGCGGTTGAACGAGTTCAAGAGGGCAAGACCACCTTGAATCTCGTGCGCCTTGATCATGCTCTCGAGAACGTCACGAACTGTCAACGATTGGCCCTGTCGCGCGAGATGGTCTGCGACTGCGAGAATGGCGCCAAGGTTATCCGATGGGTGACCCCCTACGGCATGCATTCAGCAAACGAACGCGTGCACAAGCAAGCAGATGGCATTGAGCGAGAGGCAGAGAGACTCACATTCTGCAGCAAGGAAGCAGTCGTTGAAATCCAAGTACCGGATCATCGTGCCGATGTTGAAGGCACCGCGGATTGGGTCCAACTGGTAGTTGGTTCCGGGAATCCTCGTTCCTACGTGGGCGTGTCAGACGGTGTTTTTCTGTCGGGTGGAGCGCGGGACGCACCGTTTGGCACGACGGTTCCTTCCACGACCGGTCCCAATAGTCTGGAGCATCCCTCGAACCGCAATCCCTCGAGACCACAACCAATGGTATCAATGAGACAGAGACGCGCGGTCTCGAACGCAAGGTCTGAAGTGACTTTGTAGTTGTGGACGTAGTCTGCGATGTCCTTGAGGACCTTGTCCGGTTCGGGACGAACAGCAGACTCTCCGTGGTAGACCGACATGGTGCGTGTGGCAGCCAAGTTGAAATCGAGACGGGGGGCGCTGCCACCTGATGATCGATAAGGGATTGACAGACGTCCGAACGAACGCGGTCCTCGCCGGATTAGAGACGACATGGCTTGCACTTGGGGAAAGCAGGAAGAGAACCAAGACACGCAATATGGATCCGAACCGGGTCCGTCAACAATTTATCCACGTTCCGAGTCCCCCGAGGGTCAGTCAACAACGTCCATGGATTAGGATGAACAGTCAACTAGCTAATATTTTACACGCTTGGTATCAGACTATGCAAACGTCAGATCCAAAATTTCTATCATGAAGATGCGCGGGTCTAAATCAATGCATTTATCTCTAGTAGGAGAATGATGCCTAAAGAAAAGCACGATCAGCATCGTTTTCCACTGTGAAAACACGGTACGACGTACTGTGAACGATAGACGGAATGTTCTGAGTTGTAACGTCCACAGTGAGGTCCGCCTTCTTTGGCGTTTCGTACCCGACATCGACGCCGACAAAGCCCTTGATCGTGCCATTTCTTGCTTGCGCATACGCCCCACGTCTGTCTGTGCTCTCGCAGTGATCGAGAGGCGTGGCTACGTGGACAAGGAAGAAGTTGCCCCCTGCCCCGGCGCTGGACGTGACGGTGTCCTTGACAAGTGCTCTTGAGCGGTCTTCGGGAGCCACCGGAGCAGCAATCACAGCAGCGCCAGCTCGTGCCAGCTCACTTGCAATGAAAGCGATGCGTTGTATGTTATCGTGCCGCTCCTCTGGCGTAAGCGACTTGGGGGTCAGGTCGTCTTTGATGGATTCTCCGAGGAGTAGGGAAACACTCCTGCCACCCTGCTCGTTCAATGCAACTTGAAGTGCCTTGGCAATGACGTCCTTGCCAGAGTTGTACAAGCCAGTGAGGAACAAGACAAAGCCTTGCTTATTGCGTGGGGGATAACTTTCGCGCAATCTCTTGACGACGGTTCTGCATGAACAACATGATTGGTAGATCGATGAGAGCAACGCGCTGTGCTCACTCGTAACTGAACCAGTCAGGGATGGGTGCCCCGGTCTTGAGGCGTCTGCGCAGTTCAGTTCCAGAGATGTCAAGAACCTGCACGCCAGCAGGGACCTCGTCAACAGGTTGATACTCGTCGGTGGAGGGTAGGTAGGTCATCAGTTGGAATGGCACCATCTCAATCTGGAGCTCATCCTTGTACTTCTCGACGAGCTCTTGGGCGTCGTACGGGCCATAGAAATCTTTGCCCTGAGAGTTCTTTCCAGGGCCAGCATGGTCTCGACCGACGATAAAGTGAGTTGCACCAAAGTTTCTGCGAATAATGGCATGCCAGACTGCTTCGCGGGGTCCAGCCATCCGCATAGCAAGAGGTAAGAGCGCTAGGTGTCCCATTCCGTTGGGGTACTTGGCCATGATAGCTTCGTAGACGCGCACACGGGTATAGTGGTCTATGTCACCAGGTTTGGTAAGGCCGACCACTGGGTGAATGAGGACATTGGCCTGATGCTGACGGGCAGCGCGAACAGTAAGTTCACGGTGGGCCCGGTGCATCGGGTTGCGGGTCTGGAATGCGACGACTCTGTTCCATGAGAGTTTCTTGAAGTGAGCACGCAGCTCAGCAGGGGTATCTGGCGGAGCCATTAGACAAGCCGGTTAACGTGTAAGAGAGTCGTACATCTGAGGGCGACGTAGTCAAAGTGTGCGGGGGCCTGTATTGCTTGCACCCTCCCTCCGACATAGTACTCCTTGACGTGATTCCGGAGATACCTGACGGCAGGGTGGGCGGGGTCGTCTGCGCCGAAGACCTGGATAGCTTCCTTGACACGATCAAAAGTGTAGACGTCCTGGACAGTGATGATGGCTAGGGCTTCGTCGTCCCGAGGGTCGCGTAGCGCGAGACGGGCGCCAGGGGTGATGCCGAGACGAGTAATATCGTCGGAAGAGACATCGAGGGTGATGGGCATGGGGAACAAAGTCCCATCAGAGAGTCGGAGCGTATCCACAACGCTGTAGACGATGGTAAGGATCGTTGGACTGCCAATCGGAGGGCCGAGTACCTGTTGTAGTCGCTCTCGTTCATGAAGCCTTCGAGTGGGCTGAATCCGCCATTGAGAATGAGCTCAAGATCACAGAGTTGACGCTGCAGGCAGACATCATGAGCGAAGGTGCCCGCCTGGCGAGTGCATACTTACTTCGGTGAGGACGATATCCTTGAGCGTCGCTGCTTCTTGCTTGAGCTGTGACGAGATTGGCTCATCTCGGGCAAGGAGATCCTGGGACACGATCAGCGATCGGATGGCGTGCGAGCGGGACAAACATGACGAACTTTCAAGGAACCACCGTGAGGGGCGTTATCCATTTTTCAACGAACGCAGTACGATACGTTGGCTCCATTGGCGCAGGTCCTTTTGAACTGTGAGTCACTGCGGCCGAATCGGAACAGCCGGTGAGACGATATCACGCCATCGTGAGCAAGACCCGTCACCGTTGACCATGATTCCATTTCAGAACACGTCCGACATAATCCTCCGCGTGTAAAACCGGCTGCACGATGCCCTAGCAGTTCCGTGGGTTCAGCGTGGCCATCAATAAGCGGGTGATCCAACCAACTACTACCCACTCATGGCCATCTTACGCACGACTTGGGATTTGGAATTGCCTCCCCAAGCGACGTGCAGCTTATTCCCGATACGGTAGTAGAGGGTGTCATACGGATGAATCGATCTTTCTTTCGAGAAATCTGTACTTATATTTATATTTATTTACTTTGCCTTGTTTGCTCCGCTTCTTTGTCGGGCAGGTGATCCCTCTTTTTGATGGTAATTCTATGTAGCATGGAAGAATATACAGCACCCCTGTCGACCGCGACTACCAGAACCCACCCTAAGACATGTGAACCATAGGCCAGCCGCATGGATCATTGAGGTGTTTTTAGTCTGTAACTAAGAACCAAAGAAACATCTGTTGAGGTGCGTTATGTGACGTCAGCGGTGTATAGGTTGTAGTCGACTTCATCGACATGCTCGAGTAAGCCTTCTTCAATCGCTCTGCAAGATGATGTGCCACTGGTTGATGGTAACTTGAAGCTGTGGCCCGACGTACGTGCACATAATCGCAATGACACGGCCAATATCCTCACGCAGGAGACACTCGTGGACGTGCATCGGAGCGTGCCGGTGCTTGAGGACCAGCAGGTCATCGACACCACGGGGAAGATGATGGGCTGGCGCATTCATCGCGCAGGGTAACCAATTTTCAGCAGCACTAGAGAACAGAAAAAGAGCGAACGAAGAGGGAAGCTTTGTGCACGAGAAGGCTGGCCTGTCGTTCACATCTCTTAGGCTGGGTTATCGTAGTCGGAATCGACAGGGGTGCTGTATATTCTTCCATGCAACATAGAATTACCATACAAAATGAGGCTTTATGCGCGAGAAGACATCGTCATGAAATCCATTTGCATGGAGAAAGAGCCCACGGACATCCCGTATCGGGCTCTGCCACGGATGTGGCGCTTCCGACGTCTAGTTATTAATGGCATACCTCGTTTGTTAATCTGCTTTCTTTGTGAAAAAGGTAGACAACTTGGACATCCCACTGACGTTCGCCTTTTTGAGTTTCTCCACTCCTTGTGAACTCTTACTATCCTTCTTTCGTTTCTTGGTCCCCTCAGACACCGGCGGGGCGCCAGCCTTCGACTTCTTGGTGACAGCCGTGTTCTCAGACGCCAGAAATGACTGTTCTGTTGCGAGGGCTTTCACGTGCGCATCAAGCTTTGACAAGCTGATTTGCCTCTTAGCATCAGCATCACTCGGGAACGTCGTAGCAGGTACGTCACGTACTCGTACGTAGCGAGGAGATCCTGCTGTATGTCCGGTGGAAGGTATTGTCCCAACATCTCGCAAGCTAGTTTCGTTCTTCCCACTATATATCATCGTGGTCAGCTGATAGCCATGTATACATGATCAAGACTCGCGCTCAAGCAAAGCCTCGTTATTATCTTCCATGAGTGCATCCTTGGCGAGACTTTGGACCAAGCACCTTGACATCTCCGTGATGCGAGGTGTTGACAATGTTGCTACCTTCCTTCTCAACTCTTGTGTAAGTTTCTCAGATGAGTACCTGAATACGGTGATTTCGGCCGTGATCTCTAAGACGCTCATGTGAGGACATGTACTGTATGTGAACCACCAGGCTTGCCTTTGACATCACATAGTCGCTTCATGGTCTTCTTGGTACACTCAAGGGCAGAAAACTTGATTACATCCTCCACTCCCACAGACATTGATGTGTCCTGGGAAGCACCAGTGATGGTTGCCTCTGCAAAGTGCCTTGCCGCGTCTTCAAATATATCTTCTGCTGGCCGAAATTTGCTGATGCCACCATCGGGCTGCCAGCGTGGTTAGACAGCATCCGGCCGATATAGCGATCCCAATTTACCTGTTTGATCACTCGAAGTACGGGTATTAAGAGAAATAATGGGTCCACGGGCGTCATGACAAGGAGTTTTCCATCTGCCACCCGTTCATCTCAGCACCCGACGTGACTGAGCTCGGTGAGACATACCTGAGATGACTTCGTCGCCATTAAACCAAGAGCGTGCGTTGGGCGGCTCCACCGCTTGCACCTCCAGTATCTTCGAGACCCGCTTTCGATCGGGCTCAGCCTCGTTAGAGACGGGTTCATGAGCCAAGAAGAGTGACGCGACGCCTGGAACGCAACACTCGAAAACGGTTGTCTTTTTCAGTGGTGAGACGTGACACACCTGTTCTGGGGTGAGGAAGGCGCAGAAAACGGGGTAAATGTGGTGCCTCGTCGGGGAGTTGTGATGCGACGGTGTCTATCACGTCTAGGGGCAGAACAGCAAAGTGGGTATCCATCGCGCAAAGTTTACGCTCTGGCAGATTTCACTCCCGTTGACGAATCACGTGACTCGTCAGGTCCTAACATGTGAGTGCTCCATAGTACCAGCACTGATCTAATGTACAAATCGACGAGGCAGAGCATGGCTCGCCGATGTTTGCACCTCCAACGCATTCATCCTAGACACGTCCGTAGTCCTCTCAGTCATAGCACTGGCACTGGCAGGGCTGATCTCAACTTTGCTACAAGAATCAATCAGAGCGGCACGCTGAACATCGCCGAAAAGGACCGTGCTCGTGCCCAGGCTCTCAAAAACGCTGGCCATTTGGGCAAGTGCGACGAGTATCAAACACTGCGGTGACATACACCGCTCAAGTTGGAGTTGGCAGTCCCCCAACAGACTACGTGGATCAACTACGGACTCGAGACGCACTTGCCTAAATGATTATAGACACACTTCTGATTGACACCGGAAGCTCCAACACCTGGGTTGGAGCTTCCAAGGCATACATACCAACTATCACCAGCCAGGACACTGGGAACACCGTTGAACGTTTCCTATGACTTCGCACCATTCATCTCAAACTTGTAAGGCGGACAGTCGGTCGCCTATGGTTCTGGAAGCTTTACTGGAGAGGAATGGATCGATACTGTCACCCTCGGCCCTGGTTTGGTTCAATCCATAGTGGTTGCCAGCTCGGCCATCGGTTTCAGTGGCGTTGATGGTATCCTTGGTATAGGACCTGCCAATAGGGTCGGCAACACGGACGCAGTCCCAATCGTGTCGGACAGCCTTCTTTATCAAGGAACGATATCTGAGGAGGTACTAGGATATACTACGTTCCGGCTTCCGAGTCGAGTTGTACCGGACGATTACCTTTGGCGGCGTCGACAATTCGGTCATCACCGGCTCGGTGAACTATGTTCCTCTCACAACGACCTCCCCGGCATCGAATTATTGGGGCATCGAACAGTCTATCTCTTATGGCGGCACCACTATCCTGTCGGAGACTGCTGGTATTGTCGACACTGGCACTACACTCATTCTCATTGCTACGGGTGAGTGACGCGCTGACACTGAATACTCGCCGAAGTCTTAAACTAGTACCCACAGATACATTCCAAAAATACCGGTCCGTGACAGGCGGTACATTGGACAGCAGCACTGGGCTTCTCACCATTACTTCATCCCAATATTCCAAGCTGAAGACTTTGTCGTTCAAAGTTGAAGGCAAGTCCTACGACCACCCTCGAACGCACAGATCTGGCCCCGTTCACTCCATTCTGGGATCGGAGGTACCTTTGGTAAGATCTACCTTGTCGTCAACGACCTCGGTAGTTCGTTTGGATCTGGACTCGACTTCATCGATGGCTACACTTTCCTGTGCGTGTTTTCTGCAGTTCCACATTCCGCAGGTACTTACAAAAGTCTGTGTAGCGAGCGCTACTATAGCGTTTTTGATACTACCGACAGTCGTGTCGGGTTCGCCACTACCAAGTATACCAAAGCAACCACCAACTAGATTTTCTGCCGTCAACGGGCCATCGGATGTCGGTATATCTCGTCATCTAAGGGAGTGGTTGGTCAGTCGACGTCCCATTGCGCCATGGGATCCTCGTGGCCGCGTCTCCCAGCCTGCGCATCATCGACTTACGGTACGTCGTAAGGGCAGGAACACGATGCCATACTGGGATGGGAGCTCACCGAGCATCGTATTTTCAAGATATACTACACTCGGACGAGGGACGGCGGGCGACAACGCACGATCAATCCATGTGTTCGCCTTGTGCATCGAATAGTAAAGTCGACGGATTTTCAAGCGGGGGAGATGCTGTTTCTTTCTTGTCTTGCGAGTGGAGACGGACGGACGAACGGACGAAGGATCCTTGCGGTACCTCGTCCTTGGCAATGTCAGCCGCGTCCGCCTGCAATATTGGACGAACTTGCCGTCGGATCGACTGCAGAAACTGAAAGAAGGTCGGGTGAGAAACAAGACACCGCCATGAGACGCAACGTCGCATTGGGGATTTCCGTAGGTCGTGGATCCATCTGGTCATCCAGCGATTCCCGTGTTCACCTGCGATGGAGGCGCCGCGTGATTTATTCATGTAGTCTGGTGCACGGAACAAGAAGGACCAGCTGTTCGAGGATGAGGAAGGTGCAGAAAGTGGTGTAAATGTGGCACGGTGTCTATCACGTCTAAGTTACCCAACTCATTCTCTGAATTTGGCTGCGGGAAAAGCCCAGGCATACCTAGAGGCAGAACAGCAACGTAGGTCTCCATCGTGCAAGGCACTGTTCCTCCTTTAACACTGTTAATCACGCATAGTCGCGTTGATCGGTCGACATCCCTATCGAGTTAAGATCAATATTAACAAAGGAAGCGTTCAAGAACGAAAGATATGTACAAGCCAGAAAAACAGATGGGGACACCGCTTTACATCACTCGCTAAACTGCTACACAAATGATTCCTGTCGCCAAATTACTAGCCGTCAGAGTGGCGGCAGCTGCAACTAGACCTGATGGGCATGCGCCTGAGGCAACCGATAGAGTTGATGCTGCAGACGTGGTAGTCGTAGTCGCAATCGACGTGGATGTCGTGGTTGCGGAGGTTGTAGACGTCGCGGATGCTGTAGAGGTTGCAGATGTCGTGGTTGCGGACGCCAATGTTGTAGTCGCCGAGGCGGATGCTCCTGAACCCGATGACGACGAGGCAGTCGTACCCGAGCTGAAAGTCCCTTGATTTGTTCCAGCGGTAATACCTGAACCGGACGAAGCTGAACTAGTTGGATCAGGGCCAGAAGTACCTTGATCTGTGCCAGAAGCCAGCCCCGGACCGGATGACGCTGAAGCACTGGATCCCGAACCAGACGATGAGACACCGTTGTTGGAACTAGAGATACCCGAGCCAGAAGAACCCGAAGACGTTGCACCCGTTTCAGAGCCGGTGCTAGAATCGGGACCAGAACCAGACGAAGAAGCGCCGTTGTTGGCACCGGAGGTGCCCACGCCAGTGGAGCTCGAAGACGATGCATTGGTGCCAGAACCAGAGCCGGAGCCCGAACCAG
>JBBPOB010001158.1:0-10762 GCA_038091275.1 Tylopilus subfusipes
CGTCTGGCTGTGACGCTGTGAACTGCCCCCGGTGGCGGGTGGTGTCCTGGATAGGCTCTGGTCAGTCGCAAGTCGGATCCCGTTGGCATGTGCAGGTGGTCGTTTCTGTAACGTGGATGGCATTCTTCAACAAGATTACTACGGGTTGGTGTTGCGTTCGGTGACAGTAAGTTCAAATGAGTGCGACGTGCGCAGCGAACGGGTTGCACGACCAGGTTGACTCGGATACTTTATAGGGACCCGATGGACGATGTCGGACACGTTTAGCGGCTTGAACTTCATGGTCTCGCTCGTACCGACTCCACGTTGCACTGGCACCGCGTCCTCAACGCGCGACACGTCCTAGTCGTGCGTCGTTCTCGTTCTCGTTGGCGATGCCACCCTCATACACGCGGCAGTGCGGTCCCCACGTGGCGACATGCGCAGGTATACATAGTATGGCACTGCCCCCGTGCTAATGGACTCTCTTCCTCTCCGAGGTACACGCCGACCATGCCCGCATCCAATCTCTGCCAGGTGAGTTCATTCAACGCAAACTCGCACAGTCGTTTCCGTCCCTCGCCAGCAGCTCATTTCCCCTCTTCGGACCGACATTGATTAGGTTTGTGGTATTAAGCCAAAGCACGTCGACCCTACAGGCGTTACCCATCCGTACTGTGGCAAGACCTGCGCACGGAGTGCCGTGAAAGGTTCAAGTGCCAACGTTACAGGAGGCTGCATCATTAATGGGTGCAAGAAACCCAACGACCCTTTGTTCCATGAATTTTGTTCACCCGATCATGCAAAGTAAGTGCCTCGATGGTTTAATTGGACTTATGTAGGCTCATTGGCTCTAGGCTGGCCGTTAGTTCTGGTATTGTGCCAGGGTGTGCTCGGTGCCACACTCTGCCACAGTGTAATGGGCAAACGTGCAACGGCTGCGCCAACATGCCGCCGGATGAACCCCGCATGTGGAATATCAAACGCTCGGGCACCGTTTGGAGAGAATGTAAGTCTGATGTTCTCTCGATCAAATCGATACTTATTTTCCTGATCAGTCGAGCGAGAGTGGAAAGAGAGATGGAAGACAGGAACAGCAGCAACGATCGACAAGTTGTTCGAGATATCGTACCCATCTCATGTCGTCGCCAATAAGGATGCATTCCGGTAAGCGTGCATCGCGACTGCTGCATCCCTGTTTGCTCAAAGTCCAACCTGTAGACAGAGTCTAGAATCCAGAGGAGTTCGGTTATTACGGACGTTTCACGCTTCGCAGTGCATCTGCGACATGGGCACGAAGGGCACGGTACTGTGTGACTGGCATTCCTGCGGAATCTGTAATATTGTAAAGTCCGGCTTTGAGCGTGTGGCGTTTGGGGCCCCTGGTCATAAAGGAAGGTTAGTACACTGTTGTCACCCAGTCGCACTTTCCAGCGCTCAACAACGTCTACCTCTTTCAGACACGGAGATGGCCTGTATTCTTCCACGGATACCTCCGTGGCGGACCAGTTTGCTACTTCATGTCTGAGTTCCCCGTATCGAGTTATGATTGCTTGCGATGTTGTCCTGCCGCAGAATCCGAGCAAAAACAATTCGGTTTGTCATCTCCCACTTGTAACCTCCGTTTTCTGATGGAATTGACAGGTTCTGATGGGGGTCCGAGTCGTGGTGCGGGATTCAGGAGCTATTACACCGAGATTCATCGTCGTGTATACTAAAGGCAGTTGAAGGACCCGCCTGGACTCCCATCGGCCACAACCCTGCGCACGATGTAGATACAGAGTTAGAGCCTGCTTCGTCCTGAGATCCGTCATCTATTTATTGTAAACCTGTGCACAATTATTAACCAATATGAAGGCACCAAGTTGGGCACTGATCTTGTTGCCGTCGATAACGAGTGAAAATTGCCTCATTGTGCACTGCCATGGAACTATGCCACGATACACGGAGGCTATAACAAACCAGATCAACATCGAGGACGCAACGTGTCTGAATGCACCTTGGACAAATTCAAATAGATGGAGTTTCTCAGCCACTATCACCAGAGAGATACGGATAAAACGGATGATTGTGTGGCGAGTGACGAGATGGTGTCGGCCCCTGTCCAGTCTTATCGTGAGCCGCAAACGGATCATAGAGATATCGGCAGAAACCGACACAACCATGAGCTTGTCGCATATCTGATGCGCTCTAAAGCTCCGAGTCGCGGCACCAACGTGGCGAACATGAGGATGTTGGGCATCTGTACGCCGTGCGCTCTGGCCAGCTCTCGACCTTATAACGAAGGTCAACGTGGTGGCTGTCGCTGGTCGGTGTAGTTTACGATGGCTCCGAGCCTGTGCAAGGTACGTTCTAACGCGTTCACTCTAGCATGGTCTGTATCTAAGAGCATCTATACAGAATTGCCACAAGAGACCGAAATTTGCCGGTCACAGATTCTGCGGAAAGGCGTGCGCTGCACAGGCAGCAGCCAAACCTGCGCGGGTGAAGCAGTTGCCACCCCAGGGGAGACCAGGTCCAAGAAACACGGGCCATCAGCAAGGAGCCCCTACCCCGCAGAAAGCAATCCAACTGTGTAATGTGAGTCGCAGCATCATCGACATCGATCAATTGCGATCCAGCACCGCTCATCTTCGATGGAACGTCGATCTGTAGTACTGTGGTCAGAGGCCCAAATTCAGTGGTTTTGATTATTGCGGGAAGTCATGCGCTGCCCTTGTTGGCGCCACGCAGACCAAGCCGCCTGTAACGCAAGGGGTAGTGACGGCGAAGCAAAAGACGACGGGCGTATCGAATGCACCTCATAATGCTCCAGCACCTTCATCGGTGAAACCCCACAAGGGACCTCAATCTAAGGTCCCGGCACCTCAAGGTGACGATCCTGATAAAGTTGTTGCATGAGAGTTAAATTGACGACCCATTGAATACCAGACGATGCCACTGATGAAGAGGAAGAGGAAGAATGTGGTGGAATTTCTACCGATATAGATGCGTATCCATCGGACTCGGGAACCGAATCAGAGGATGAACCAAGCGCGCCGCAAGTAGCTGCACCTCAACCAGGTACGAAGAGTACGCCAAGAGGAGGTAAACCCAGCAGTGGTGTACCAAGGATCGTTCCTGGTATATGTGCAATTCCGGGGTGTGGCAAGCCGGTCCACGTCGATAGGCATGGCGTGAAGACCATGTACTGTTCAATGAAGCACCGAGAGTGAGTGAACCAAACGCCTTGGTTTAACGGCACGGACCACTAACGCGGTTCTACAGAGAAGGAGTCAAGCTCGGATTAGAAGCGGCTTGCATCATGTGCAAACGATATCCGCAGAGTACCTCGGATTATTTTTGCTCATCTGCATGCAGGAATGAGTCCATGACGAAGACTTGAGGCGTCTACCTTGTGCTGTGTATAGATTTTCGGGCACAGCAGTTAGTGTTCTATGCAGAACACTCTCGACATAATTATCTCCATTCAGCTTGTCAGGTAGTTGTAGTAATCAGAGTCGCGGTTTATTTATACGTGGAGTCTGTTCTGGACTAGTTGCGAACGAATGTCAACGTTAACCTTGGACTCCAATACGATTCAGTTACTCTTGGCTAATCCTGCTTACGTCATCCAAGGAAAGTCGTCCTCCGTCCATCAAGACGGTCGGTCAAGCTCAAGTTCAAGTCCTTCACACCTCCTACGCGCCATTCGCTGCACGTCAAATGGGTCGTCTACGACGTTCTCGGACTCACAAAGCACAGCGCGACATCCACAGGGCCTCTCGTACAAGGGTGCGTGTGCCCACCAGCTGTCGGGAATCCTGAATACGCATCATTCATCAGGCCCGCACAAAGGATCTTGATCAGATACAGCTGATCGACCTCGATCCAAAAGTAAGTCGTCCATACAAAATCCAGCGCCATCCCCGCGCTGTCTCCCGTGCGGCGCATCAGGGTCCCCAGTCTCAGATCAACCGAGACCGTGGATGTCCCCTACTATCTGATGATACGGTTGCTCGGCGATGACGGCGGTCATGTCAAGTATTTGACCAACGGGCTGACCACCCCTTCCCCATGTACCCACCCCCGCTCGCCATGTTGGTAGAACCGTGCTGTATTGGAAGCACAGCCACTCGATTTCGACAAACCGGGTCTGGCCCAGCACTATTGCGTCGAGTGTGCCAAGTATGTATTTCCGTCCCCCCCTTTTGCTTCTCCCTCATATTTCTCCGTTTATCTCTATTCCATGCTTATCTCATATTCCAGGTACTACGAAACGGACACCGCGCTACGTTCGCACTGGAGAAGTAAAGTGCACAAAAAGCGTTGTCGCGCGCTCAAGGAACCTGCATACACCATAGAAGAATCTGAACGTGCTGCAGGGCTGGGCAGGGAGGGGAAGCGGCCCTCGTCCACAATAAGCACGTGGATGTCTGCCACTGCTCCCACTACATCAACGGTCACCGCAGCTCCTGCGTAGCATTCCATGTGTTTTGTCGCATGGTGTCATTGTGGCTTGTACGATCAGTGTCGTACGACTCATGTATCACTTGCTCGCTATGGTTAGCTTCCATTGTTGCTCAGGAATATTCCATTCCCGGTGATGGTCACTGAAAACACGTTGAGAGAAGGGGGTTCGGGGGAGAGGACCATAGTACACCCTTACTCTAGACTGGATGTGCGCAGGTGGCCGCGCAAAAGGGTGTAAGAAAAAAAAAGTACCATTTTGTAGTAGCCATCGTAAATTACAAGCAGTCGTGCATGCACTATGTACCATACATTAATCATTTCCATACCAGTAAACCTTGACAAGCATACCCAACGAGACCTGCCAGTCGATGCGCATAAGTTAAGCAGAAAAAAACGAACCCCTAATCTACCGTTCCTCGACCCAATAAAACGCAAATAGTCCCAAACTTACTCATAGAGATGCAAGAGAAAAAGAGTGTGATGAACAATGGTTTATCCCCCAGAGTGAACAGAGTAATTCGTCCCTCTATCCCCCTCCGTACGTCCCTCCAAATACGAATCGTCGTCTGACTGTGCGTCCAACGGCGCCGTGGAGTATATGCGTACCGTGCCGTCGTGACTTCCCGTCGCCAGCATCATAGGGTCGTCTGTTGCATAATTCCAGCCAATGCACGTCATATCACCAACGCCGGGAGTGTTCTGAGGTCGTATACAATGGAGGAGAGCTGCTGTCTCTCGATCCCATATGTGTACATCGCCCGCTAAATGGAAACCGATAAGTATACCACGACCAGCGAACATACATACGATACGGAAGCGAGACCGACACCGACCTTTTCCAGCACAAAGGACAAACTGATCGTCTTTACCACCGAAATGACATGGACCTGCAATGTCAACCGGGACTTTGAGAGCGAACATGTGCTTCAGATTTAGTCGGGATGTCTGCGCGTACTCGACGCGATCTCGGTCTCGAACGATTTCGAGCTTCCATAACTGAGGAGCAGCCTGAGGTGAAATGGAGTTAGTGCACATGTCCACCCAGTCCACGAGTACTTACTTTCTCAGGAGATAATAGGACGGCCGGCGTTTTCCTTGCTATTGCGATGTCGCGGACATCGTTTGCAAATGGCGTTTGGCTGTGGAAATATTAAACTCAAATAATCATCGCGCAAGCTTCGTCACCCACCTTTCCTTTAACCTGGTCTGCATATTATATACTGGAAATGTCCACGATCAATCACACAAATATCCAATGCGATGTCACACTTACCAATAATCCGCTTCTCGACCCTAGTATGTCGGCTGGGTTGGGGTCCTAAAGGCGGTGTTATCGAAGGCCCCACGCCAACCAATCGGCAGCAGTCCGGCGTCACAGCCACGTTGGTCAGCCGGACTTGTCCGAGGGGGTAAGTATCCAGAACTTTTCCGTGGAGATCCTGAGGACAGGGTAGGTTAAGGTTAACAGAAACGCACTCTCGGTTAAACGAGGGCACATGCCAGTTTCACAACTTCGCTGCCCTCGACGGATAAGAAGGCTATTCATGATTGTCAATACCGGGCTGATCCTTCGGAAATAACCGTCTTACCATCCCCTGTGGGAAGCCATGTGATAGACTGAACCGTGTTTTGGCGGTCTATCGTTTTTTTACACACACCATCCTATTCGATTTGTCAGAATCCTTGTCAATCGGGAGGCAAACGATCTTACCTCCGACCACACCTTGACCGCGCGTGTGAGTCGAGTAAGGAGTATTCTACCATTCGGAGACCTCATTGAAAGGATGAGCTGGACGACAGTATGAGCAGAAACGAGCACCCTACCATGCGACTTGACCAATGAATCCCCGAACATGCACGAGGATGCGGTGGGTGGTAAAACTTTCCTAAATGCCAGCTCAGCCTTGAGGCGAGAGCTTCTCGTTAGGTAACTCACCCCTACACGGAATATGACTGATGTCCTATCCCAACTGATCACCCTGTTAAAATGCCATAGACTGATAACAAGTGTATCTTACCTTGAAGTCGCCAAGTACTTTCCATTCGGAGAAAATTGGAGGTGTCGGACAAGGGCCTGGTGAGCGGCCAGCTCCTGCGATGTGTCCAGTGCCTTCAGCTTGTCAATGGCACTGGTCACCCGCACTCCGCGCAATGACATCCCGGGATCCGGAAGTCGACTGGGAGACATTGGCACGGCCGCTGATCCGGGAACTATCGGGGTATCGAACGAAGGGTTTCTGGTTGGGGACATGGGTCGTGTGGTGGACTGAAGCATAATTACAGAGCGGATCGCGTTCACGAATCGCTTACGAGCATGGGACCGACGCGTTTCTGTAGTCTCTTCTGTCCGTCCTTCAGTACTGGACGCTGGGTTCTCGGTGGCAATTGAGTAAACTGAGAGGGCAGCCTCGGGTTTAGGCACGAACGGAGTAGGTTCTTGATGATACACCGGCGGCCGAGGAGGGGGACGCGTACGAGGCCGAGGCCGAGTAGGTTCTACGATTGGGAGTACCGTAGGTTGTTTTGGCTTGATGATCCAACTCGTGAGACGTCTCAAGTACCCTCGCGCAGTAGCGATACGCATGTTGCACCACCGCAACGAGATCCGGCCAATTCGTGCAATGCGCGTATTCGCCAGACGATTGGTCGTTTCCGAAATCACCTCCTCGAGCCACTTCTGTCCCTTGTGCTGGACAAATATCCATCGTTCTGATGCAAACCAGGCAGACACAGCAGCAAGACCGAACGATGTAACAGCCTATCAACAAAGGTAAGAGACTTGGATTGGGAAGCAACCAACGGGGTAGACTCGCCGTTAGAACAGTGATTATCGTTGAGGTCACAGGTCCCTAATGAAAACACCTAAGAGTATGTATGACGACAGTGGAGCAGCTCTGCGTACCTGTCCAGATGAATATGTGAAGAGCATAAGCCCAGCAGAGAAGCAGGCGACGGACATCACTAGGAAGACCAGCGGAGACCGTTTGATCCAGATGAGAACCCACCACGGAACCCTATGCCCAGGAGAGCGACTCAATGATGTCAGTCAGCTGATTGGATAACACTCAGAAGCCGAGAGAAGAACCTACTACATAGCCTGCTTCCAAGTTAGGCCCAGGAGACTGTTCACTGCAGCTGCAATACTGAACACCAGCGATGAAAACCAGAAAGCATTCACGCAATCCGCCAACACGTGGCCAGTACTACTGTATGAAAACTGTAACGTAGTTGCGGTGACTGCAGAGAAGAATGTCGCCACAGTCGACAGATTCAGAAGATTCGACGCAGCATGTTGCTGATGGAATCTGATTGTTGGGACACCTGTGTAGCATATCAGTGCACTGCTTTCCCATGGCGCCTCCACACTTACCGATCTCGATGAACATGGATAACGTCCCCGTAATGTTGTCGATGTGATCGCCGATCTCCGTAGTGAGGTCGTGTACGTAGCGCTGCACCGCTGGCGAACGAAATTGGGCTGAGTGAAGAATTATGTCAGTTTCGAGCTCAGGAAGAAGATTATATGCCAGCGCTGACTCTTGTACTCAGCCAGACACGACGCCCAATACTAGACACAGAGGTGTCAAAGTTACATGAGTAAGCTCAATAACTCGACATACTTTCAAGTCAGCCTCAAAGCTTCGCATGGATTGGTTGACAGCCTCATCAGTGAACTCGGGGAATTCGTTGAGGCAATTGAGGAAGGTTACAACATCCTTGGCGAAGCTTTCGAACTGGGACGGAAGTGTGTCGGGCTCCAAATTGTCCTCCAAGATGAGTTTCACGACGGGAGCATGTTGGCCACGCCAAGGAGCGCGTCGTTGTCGGTGCATGAAATTTGGATTTGGAAGAGCCTCGCGGGGTTGCCGTGAAATTTTGCGAGGATATAGGTTCGCAGCGTTCTCTCGGAACAGAAACAGGATCTTGGTCAATCGTTCGCGCAACTTGAACGCGGAGGAAAGAATCCCAACCGAGCTCCCCAGTTGGCGGGCAGCATTTGCGAACCCGCGAAGCTAACTATGGATGAGGGACTAGAGGTGGAACTGGACATGTCACGTACCTCCTTATCGAGATTCTCTATCCGTCTAAAGAGAAATCAGTCGTTGACATGACCATCGAATACAACTGAAGAACTTACTTTTCGAACCTAAAGAACAACTCCGCGCCCGCATTCGATAGCTTCTCGTCGAGGGAAGTCGCTACGAAGAACCCGTCAGGCACGTTGTACGTTGCAGAGGCCACCGCGACTCACGCAAGTCCTCTTCCAACATTGGCGGCGAGGTGACATCTGGGGAAATCGGTGAACGCGCGAAGCAGGTAGTAGCGATAAAGAGAACGAACCAGGCTCAAACGCGTTGTCGCCGCTCAGCTCGGAGAGCATATCGATCAAACTGAGTATCGTCTGCTTCCGCTTCAAAGGGTCACTAGACTCCATACGAGCATAGGGACTATGGATAGACGTGTTTGGATTCCCTTCAGGAAAGCCCCGAGCGGCATGAGGGCTGCCTATCGTCCTGGCTTGAGCTCCTCTAGAGCGAGAGCGAGACCTGGGGATGTTTTCCACCGTACCTCGTAGCATGGGAATCGCCTGATAACGGTTGTAGAGAGCGAGCCCGGGGCAGTTCTGTAGGAGGACAGAGAAGTTCGCACAATGGACGGAGCTATAAGTGGGAATCAAGGGAGGTGGACGCAAAAGTGGTTCCGGTTTTGAAATGCAAACAGAGCTTCGAGTGTTCTGGCCATGCTCCTCGCAGTGGACAACAACGCGAGATTCATTCCTCCGCTTTTTCTCGTTCGGCACATGCAGAGCGTTACGAAACGCAATCGGGACACTCAGCGAAGTGAGCCAGCGCGTAATTGCCTTGCGGAAGCATGGCGATATGAGCGACCCTGAGTTCAGGCTGACTATAGAAAGAACGTAGTCAGCAATAGTTAATTAAAATCTATCTCGGTCCAAGATACTCCACGCCCGTCTGCGGAATACATAAAGACAAGCAATAGGAGGCCATGGCTTTCTCGTTGTGACAGCTGGCCAAATTAGTGGCAACGTAAAAGTGAAGAGACAGTTTGAGCATGGATCTGACGTGCTGATACAACGTGTTCAGAAGCGCGTGAAATCACGAGAGCGGTCATGATAGACTGCCAACGGCTTCGCAACCAAAAGCAGCGAAAAATCGCGATTCATTGGAGATGCAATGCCGCGCGGTCCGGCCACGACGGCGGCTGCTAAAAAGTTTGACGGGGACGTACATGGATGTGGCGGAGGAGAAGGATTAAAGATCAAGGAGCGGAGGATAAGAGGAACTGTGAGTAAACTTGTGTGTAAAACACGCTGATGAGAGATTCAGAGATATGACTGATCGCAGAGGCTGCCAAGGAGGACTGGGACGGTGAGTGGGATGTAGTAGACGAAGCGGCAGTGCAGAAAGGACTTCTCAGATCGCAGCGCTGAGAAGTCCTGCCGGACCTTTGCTCGTGGAGTGAAAGATAACGGTGGATGAAGCAAGGACTCACTGAGGCTGGGCAGGACCGGCAGGCAGGGCTGCCACGGTGATGTCCCATGGCCAGGGCACAGAAATGAAATGAACGCCCATTGCGGCCCAGGACGGTCCACCGCAACGTGGACTGGAAGTAAACCTAAAGATTACGGTTCTACTAGCAGTGGTGATGCATTGATGGTAGTAGTTGGCAAGGTACAAAGTTTCATTAGCCAAGTCACGCCACTGGGTTCGATCCGAACTGCCACCGTCCCCCCCGCGACAACCAGTTCGCTCGAACGCCATGAATTATGCGTATCCTATCGTGGAACATTGTGGGTCTTCTCCAATCGCTCGAGTTTCTTCCTCACCACCGTGGTCCTGTCGCAGAACGGCATTCGCACCCTTCCCCAGTACCACCCGTGCGTGCCCCGCTCCACTGGCATCTCGTCTGTCACCATGGCACCTCATACTGGCATAGATGGAACACCTTCAAGTCATTTCACGAAGTTCTTCTTCATCTCAAAGCAGACATAATTTGCTTTCAAGGTGTGTCGTTTATTTCGTCGGATTCGTCCTCCCCGTCCTGGGACAATAGCAAGCTCACCTCATACTAGAAATGAAGGCTTCTCGAGGCGGTCTCGACAGAAACATCGCCGTCCCTGATCCATTTCACGCCTTCTTCTCGTTCCCCGCCAACAAAGGTGGTTATAGCGGCGTCGCGGTATACACAGATTCTCGCACCGTCATACCTTTCAAAGCGGAAGAGGGTCTCTCGGGGACAATCCGACCAAAAATACCGCTTACGACGGACGAACGCATATCACGTTCATATCCCTCCGCTCACGAAACGA
>JBBPOB010001159.1:0-10755 GCA_038091275.1 Tylopilus subfusipes
AATGAGCCACCAGGGATGATGAGCCGGGTCCCGCAAGTCCAGGTAAAGCACTTCTCTCCAGGCTGGCGTTTGTAGGGTTCCCAACTGACGTTCCTGGCGCACACGCGAGGGCAGGAGGCAACCCAGTTCGCGAAATCTTGTACTGTATCGAGTCAGCACTTGAGTCGTGCAAAGGACTCGAAGTGAAATACGAACGTGTCTTGAAATCTTCCTGCTGTTCGCTTGGCCACTTGGGGAACACCGGTGAACATTTGCGCTTCTGACGTACTTCCGCAACGAGGCAGTAGTGCGGCCGGGCCATCCATGATGGGCCGCCAACGTTGCCTGGGTTGGGGTTGGGTAGGGCTTTGAGGTTCAATGGTCTGTTGAGCAGGTAGAACTGATTGGAGTTCTCGACCGAAATGCTTTGCTGGTCAATCATCCCGTCCCCACCCAACACAAGGCCTGGGATTCCTTCGGTCGGGTATTGCGACGGGTGGAGGATAGGATTTCCCAAGATAGCGAAGAGCCTGGTTTGTACATCAATGTCCGCAATGGTGCTGTGTCCACGAATGAAAACGTAATTGTTCACGTCTCCGACAAGCCCAAGTTGATGGTCCTTTGCATAATCGACGTCCGGGTTCCGGAGAGCATTCCATAAGCCTGGCACGGTCAGGTTTAAGTCCGTACCGATGATCTGGATGTCTGTCATGTCGTTAGCATCGGGCAGTATGCAGAAATTAAGGTAACACACCAGGGGTATACCCATACGGAGAAGTGCGCGGGAAGTGATTCGCGTCAGTTGTCAGAGCTCGGAACCACCAGCCTGTTGCTTCCGGTTTCGTGTCGGGAATGGCTGTACATGTCTCGGGCGCTGGACCAGGTTTCGGACACTTGCAGCCATCATTACCAGAGCAGTTCTTCGACTCCCTTAGCCTCCTGGCAAAGGGACTAGCGAAGCGGAGATTGCGCGTGGAGTGGGGATCGAATACGATGTTTAGCGCACCCATTAACTGAGGCTGGTTGACGGATGGGAGGGACGGCTTCAAGCCGACAGCGGCTACTGACGGTGTTGGATCCGTTTGCCCCACCTTGAAAACCTTGAGAGAGAGGCCAGAGTAGGGCTCAAAGAATATACTATTCTCCGGAGAAAATATGTTTAGCATCAGAATCCCGTCATAAAGCGGATCAAGTACGATAGGCTGTTGTCCGTTAAAGGAGGACAACGAGGTGCGGGGTGTGACTAGCTTGCCGTTGTTGTCGACCAAGGACACCTCCAACCCATCAGGGATTGGTGAGCCTTCGTGCCACTATGTAAATTGGGGTCAGGGTGATTATACGTACAACTTTGCACAATGAGGCTTACATCGAGGCGGAAAATGACTGTCACCGGCGATTTACTATACATGCGGAGGCGAGTGTGGGCCGAAATATGCTTCGAAGTAGGGTCTGCAACAATTACCTTGGAGATAGTCAGATCATGTTTCTTTCGCGAAAGTAAATGTATAGCTTTACATTGTAGAAGGTGAAGTTCTTATTCTGGGACAGAAAGGTGAACAGGTCGTCTGCATCGAAGTTCTGGGCGTCGAATGATGGGAGCGGCTCGAAATCTTGCAAGTTGCCATGCACGTTGGTGAGATCGGGCTTGAACACGTTAGCAACCAAGGAGCACGCATTTCCCGCGTCGTGAGGTGGACGGAACCAAAGGGGGTGGTCGGTCGCATCTACGATTCAGATCAATAGCAGTCTCAAGGGAAAAGGACATCGTATGCCTACATCGACCAGGGGTGTCCCCGCCATCAATCACTACCGGGCCAGACGAGACAGGCTCGACGTTCATCCACACTTGTGGCCACAAGATCAATTCGCTTGGAAAGGCCCTCAATGAGGCGACGTAGGGTCCACCGGAACCATGTCCCCGAATGTAGACGTGGTTCACATCCCCGCCGACGATAGGCATACCCGCGAAACCGCGCCATGATGAGTCATGGACGAGAGCATTCTTGTCAGCTTTCGCGCCGTAGAGTGGTATGATGTCAGGGCACTGTAAGGCACATTAGTTTTACTACGTTCTCAAGTCGGCTGTGACGGGAGCACCACATACGAAGGACAGCGCTTTGGGGTACTTCTCTGGATTGCCTAGAGCATCGTCGTCCGGATCTGAAGTGAAATTTAGCGCGACAGCGTGGTCTGATGTGACGGGGAACACACAGTTTCTGAGAATGAGAGTGTTAGAGTCTTCAGACATTGTGCAAGTTGAAGTCGGAACTATGTACGAGTCGAAGAGATGGAAGAGCGAGTTGCTGACGGACAGGGCGGAACGCACCTATCTTTATACCTCTTTGGCACTCCTATACGACCGAAGTGGTGATTGCGGTCACAAACGGGATCAGTTGGGTCCGATAATGGGCGCACCCCATTGAACTGCGTCCATGGCTGCGTCCTTCCGTATTCAGTCTGCTACTGAGGACCTGAAACCATCACATCAACTTCGTAAAGAGAGGACAAGCATTCCTGCATCTCCGGCGATGATTTTGTCGTACCGTAAACACCGAATACATGGACCACTGGCACCTTGGAGTCTTCCGATGCTTCGTAATGAGGTTTGTGTGTTTTCGGTGGTACTCGGACGATGGAGAGAGCCCGAGGGTGGTGGTGGCTCCCGGGAAACCTAGCTACGACACAAGGCAACTACCATGTTTTGAGGATGGAAGCCACCGTGCCACCACCGGTGACATTCGCAGGAAACCTTGGAAGTCAGACTTGCAATGGATATCGTGGTCACACATGGTCATAGTCCCAGCATTGACGAATCGCGGAAGCACCAGTGCTCCCAGAGGGTCTCAGGCTAGACTTGGATCGCTGATTAGTCCGAGAACATGAACCCTTTAGATAAATCGCGGCGCTCGTGTCAATAACAAGTCACGTAAACACAAGAAAAGCACCGTTTGGGACAGATGTTCTGCAGTTCATACGTGTCAGTGACCCCCTTTAATAAAGTACTAATCTGAATATTGAGGATATGCGCCAGATTCGGGGATGAACGTTTGGACCTCGAACGGTGACGAGGGACTCGGGGGATCTCGATCAGGATCAGGCCTCACTGGCAGGTCCCCGTGGTACACGCATGATACATCGTGTTTCGCCTGTCACCCTAGTGACACTACCAATGATCCATCAGTAGCATCGCGTTCTCGAGCGGAACCGAGCAGTGTACTTTTGGAGACAATCATGTTTCGACTGTAATGCATGTTCACATTGTTTAGATGTCTTGTCCGTGCTTCACCCGCCAATGCCGTCGACCAAGGCGGCCATAAAGGCCCACAATGTATATTCAACGTAACGAAGATGCCGCACAGGATGGCAGATTTGCTCACTGGAATCGCTATGCGACCTCCTGTCATATGACACGGGGATTGT
The DNA here is from genome assembly GCA_038091275.1 of Tylopilus subfusipes. NCBI lineage: Eukaryota > Fungi > Basidiomycota > Agaricomycetes > Boletales > Boletaceae > Tylopilus > Tylopilus subfusipes. The sequence continues at coordinate 3,400 of JBBPOB010001159.1, forward strand.
TTAAGGGGAAATGTACATTATATTCTGGCTTCTCCGGCCCCTGAGTACTTGAGTACCGGTGCTTCTGAATCTATGTAGAGTCACATGAGTCTGGTCTTCGAGAGTGTCACGGTGGTGGCTCATGTCTTGAAAGCAGTGCCAAAGATTGGCGCTACAAGATGCACCGTCATCGTGCTCCTCGGAGTTATCCGTGAGCTGTACTGGAACTCGCAGGTCTCTTGCCAGTGCATTTTGCAAGTGAAGGCAAATAACACTCTAGCGTGGAAAAGTGTTCAGCCTTTGCTACAGGTCCATGTCCGCAGCGTCTCTCCCCACCGATCTGAATGCCGCAGAAAACTGGCATAGATGCATCAGACGCCTACTCGGAGGTGCCAGTGGTCCATGCACCAAGTTGGTGTTTACGATACGACAAAAATACCTTCGGTGATGAGGGAATGTATGTTCCAGTCGCCTTCTCGTTACCTGCGTGGGAATTTACAGAAGTTGATGTGATAGTTATTCCACAACCCAGAGCCTCCATCGTGGGTGACCGGTGACCGGCGGCCCGACTAACGGGTTTTACGTAGTCCCTGGCATCGACCGTACTGGTGAGTGTTGCACGCTGCACATGACATTTCTTTTCCCCCGATGCATTTACGACCTGGATTTAACGGAGCTGTGCATTCCTGCAAATTTCGTCTGTCCATTCGGGTCGCCGTCCAGGAGGCACTCGTTTATCATGTCGCCGCTCCAGTTCCGGTGTGAGAGGACATGAGCATGGCATTGGTGTCGAGATCGACGTCATTCGGAGATCGCCGGCCCCGCACAATTCTGGGGTGGGATGGCTGGCCTCCCCTCAGATGCCCATACAACGTCTGCCTGCATGTATCGAAGTCGCCATACATACTTTCATCATGTAGTGTATTGACGACTAGAAGAGCGCCCATATGGTCGACAATGCGATATGGGGGAAGGAGTTTGAGAAGTGTAATGTCGTTAAACGTGGTATCGAGGGCGGTCGTGTTACTATGTGTTCTATATAAGAGACACTACGTGCATCTATCCCGCCGTGATCCACTAGGAATTTCCCCAGCTGAGGGAGTGTATCTGCGATGGAAAGGTCGGAGTAGATAGTATTTCGTCCGCAGTGGAGGACGGAGAGGTCGACATGTCGGAACACTGTTCAGGCAGTGAAACTACCGAAAATAGGTTGCTCGAGCGCGGTTGACTGGCCAATGTCCTCTGAGAGTTCGATGATCTTGAACGATACATCACACTGTATGGGACGGTACCTTGAACTACCATTTACGAACATGGACACTCGCTGCAGCTGCCCGATTGCTATTTGGACAAGGACACAAACCCTTTACATGATCATGATTCCCATGACAGATAGAAATTCGGGTTCGATGATGGGCGCATCTGATGAGAATCCATGACCGCGTGCAGTCTGGTACTGAGGACCTGAATTATAGCATAAGCGTCACAGGGGCTTCTATGAATTCGTACGCATGTACAGAGGAAGTAACGTACATGCTCTCTCGCGAAGGTATGCTTGTGGTACCGTAATACACTCTGGGAATGGACCTGTAGCAACACTTTCCATGTTGAAGTACACTTTGTCTTGACTTGAAAAATGTAAGAGAGTCGCCGGGTCTATGAACCTTGAGTACGACAAGTCATGACAACTCCGAGAAGAAGAACGGTGATGGGGATTCTAGCGCCCATTTAGCGCCAGTATTTGTCCTGGTTTCAAGCCACGCGCCGCTGCTGGTGACACTCGCGGGAAAGGTCGAACGACTCGGATCTAAGCGGTCACGTCTTTCATGATAGTGCCAGCATCGACGATTCTTGGAAGCACCAGCACTCATAGGCCCGGGAAGCCGGAATGCTATGTACAACACCGATCAGTCAAGAAACAGCACCCCATTGGATGACGCCCATGTCATACGGCGGAAGTCACGTAACGATCAGTAAATCTTCCATCTTGAGCGGCATCTTCATCACCTTCGAAATACACTTTGGGCCGAGGATATAATGGTTGATTACTTTGCTTGCAAGGTCCGATGTGGTCGGTCAGAATTATCGACTTTTCGTGAGTGATGTGATAAAGTACGTGATTGCTTGCGCATCATACGCACGTCCGAGTCTGCTACTAGCCAGGTGATCTTCAGAATGGGATTCTCAAGCACACAACTCCAAAGTTTTGCAAAGTTGTCACGGACTCCCGTGCGCTAGTCGTTTCGATATGTTCAGGCGTAAACATCGGTAAGGCATGGAGCAAAACACTTTGCCTCATCGATCTACAATCTTGTCAGTATATCGAATCAGCGTATGAAGTACTGGCTGGCACTCATTATGACTGTCTGTAGCCCAGGAAGATGAAACTAGTGGGACGGCAAGACATGGACTCGGAGGTATCTGGTGAGTCCAGCTCCCCAGCGCTTTCTTACCAACGAGTCTGAAAGAAAGATATCAGCCTCTCAACAAACATGCAAAGGGGTATGCATGTTAGCATCACTAGCCCCTGGTTTGGCTGGGAACGAAATCCTAGAGTTTCGGTCCTTCTCCGTGAATCCAGCGAGAGAGGACCAATAGTTCCTATGCTCCGTGAGACCAACGACTATGTACCTTCTGACTATTGCGCGTTTTTGAATCTACATGCCCACTCGTTTGAAGCGGGGCGAAGTCATAAGCTTGAACGTTAATTCTGCAAACCACTGAAGCAGACTGGTCGCTCAGTTTCCCACGCACTAGCATCGTATCCTTCCTAATGACCACTCACCGTAAGAGTATTTCCAGAGTGCGACTGAGAATATCGCCATTCATCTGGAAGACAGGAGCATCGACTACATCTCATTCAGGACTAGGTATTATCTGAGGTGAGTCCCTACTAGTGCCTGTAGGTGCTGGAATCCATTATGGCAGCTTCCAATGCAGAGATAGCGTCACGCTCTCTCTTTCCGCTCACCAATCGGCCATGCCAGCTGATTCCCTTCTCATGTTTCACGCCCACCCATAACAATTCGTTGGAATTCCTTGGCATCCTGGTGTTCTTTCTGTCCTTTGCAATGGCAGATCTCACCTCCCACTGGCACCATGTGGGATCGGGATACCGCCCATGATCGAGCACAGTAACAGTCTCCGTCTCCTGCACGATGTTCCCATTGTTGATCGCTCTGAGGGCAATGTGATCCCGTCAGCTGACATTTTCAGTGGGAATACTTCATCCATTGTGCTGATTATTGGTAAACACTCCGTGCAGACTAGATTATGCATCGACTACCCCGAGGTCTTGATTTTCAAATTTACTCTCCGCCCTCACGACAAAATACATTGACCCTCCTGTACAAAATACGTAATGCCAGATAGTCAGAATTAATGGGTCAGAGAACAAACTAGCCAGAGAAAAGAGGTTGCTCGACGGAACTAAGAAACCGAAAAAAGAAGGTCATTCAGATTCGGGTTTCCCAGCAACCACTAACGTACATATTGTTGCCCAGAACAATCATACTAAATGGGGTTCAGAGAAGAGTCCACTCGTTCAAGCAAGGTGACCGCTGAAGCGCTGATGCATGATGATTAATTGATTGACGATCGATGGCGGCGTTTCCCAGATCATGCTTTCGGGATGACATTACATAATGTCGTACGAGGCCTGATCAGTGACGTTTGAACCCCGATAACGAGTGGGGAAGCGATCACCGGCAGTCACACGTGTGTCGTGACAGCCCGAGGTAGAGGCTCTTGGTATACTGACTCATTTTTGCGGCCCTTTTGTGTCGCACACAGACATGATCCATCAACAAAGATTGTGCTGCGAGAGGCATCGTCACCTTACTTCTCCTCGGAGTTATCCATCGGTTGTACTCGAGGTTCATGGAAACGGCAGGTCTCATTCATTTTTTTTCCTCGAGCAAAGGTAAAGAGTCTTTAGCTTCAAGTTGGGATGCATCTGCTGCAAGTGCTCCTACAAGCCCCTGCCCGGAGGGTCTCTCTCCACCAGCCAACTCTAGTGCCGCAGAAAACATAGAAGCCTCTGCGTCGCAAATCTCAGGGGTGCCAGTGGTCCATGTACTAGGTATTTACGCTACAACAGAAACACCTGCGGCAATGAGGAAATGCACTCTTTACGGTGCGCCAATTTATAGAAGTCGATCTTATGATTCCACGACCCAGGTGCAAAGTAGCAAACAGAAAACAGCAAGACGGAGGCATAGACGTTTCTCATTGGATGCGCCCATTATCGAACCCAAACTTCTATCTGTCATGGACATCGTGTAAAGGGTTCGTGTTCCCGTCAGGATAGCAATCGGCCGGTCACAGCCCAGTGACCATGTCCTTGAACAGCAATTGCCTGTTCTGTCGTATAGGAGTGCCCAAGAGGTATAAAGGGAGGTCGCATTCTGCCCTGTCCGTCAGCAACACATGCACTCGCTCTTCAACCTCTTGAACTCGTCCAAAGGTCCAGCCCCTCCAATGCCCGAGTCCAAAGACTGCAGCTCTCTCATCCTGAGAAACTGTTTGTGTCCCCTGTCTCGTCGGGCCACACCGCCATGCTAAAGTCCATGTTAGACCCCGACGATGATGCTCTGGAAAATCGAGAGAAGTATCCCAAAACGCTGTCCTTTGTATGTCGTATTCCCACCACACCCAACTTGAGATTGACGTGTTGCACAGTCACCCGATATCATACCGCTCTACGGTGTGAAAGCAGACAAGGATGCGCTCACTCATCATTCGTCCTGGCGTGGTTTCACGGGTATGCCTATCGTTGGCGGGGATATCAACCATGTCTACATTCGGGGCCACGGTTCTGGTGGCCCCTACGTCGCTTCATTGAGGGCATTGCCAAGCGAATTGATCTTGTGGCCACAAGCGTGGACGAATGTCGACCCTGTCTCATCTGGTCCAGTAGTGATTCCTGGCGGGGATACCCCTGGTCGATGTAGGCATCTTGCGCCCTTTTGCATGGGACTGCTATTAATCTGGATCTTAGATGCTTCCGACGACCATTTTTGGTTCCGTCCACCTCACGACGCCGGAAATGCGTGCTCCTTGGTTACCAACGTCTTTAAGATCGATCCCGACAATGCGCACAAGGACTTGAAAGATTTCGAGCCACTCCCGTCATTCGACCCCAAGACCTTCGATGCGGACGACCTGTTCTCTTTTATGTCCCAGGATAACGGCTTCACATTCTATAATGTAAAGTTTTATATTCCTTTCTTGAAATGAAAACGTGAACCAACCATCTCGTAGGTGATTGTCGCAGACCCTACTTCGAGGCATGTTGCGGCCCACACTCGCCTCCGCATGTACAGTAAATCACCCGTGCCTGTCCAATTCCGCCTCGATGTAAGCCCCATCGTACACTTGTATGCACAACTACCCTGACTTCAATTTACGCAGTGGCACAAAGGCTCACCAGCTCCTGCTGGGTTGGAGGTGTCCTTGCATGATGACCGCGGGAAGATCGCCGTACATCGCACTCCGCTGCTGTCTTTTGACGGACAACAGCCTATCTTACTCGATCCGGGCTATGACGGACATTTGACGTTAAAGATACATTGTCCGACAGACAAGGGAACGTTCTTTGAACCCTATTCTGGTCTCTCTTTCCAGGTTTACAAGGCCGCTGTGGACTCAAAAGCTGTTGAGCCTAATCAGTTGATGGGTGCACTGAACATCGTATTCGATCCTCACTCGACGCGCAACATCCGCTTTGCTAGTCCCTCTGCCAGGCAGCTAAGGGAGTCGGATCACTGCCCTAGTGATAATGTCTGTCAGTGTCCGAAACCTGGTCCTGCGCCTGCAGAATGTACGGCCATCCCTCAAACGAGACCGGAAGCCACAGGTTGGTGGTTCCGAGATAACCTGTACGACAGGAACCACTTCCCGCACGCCTCGCAATGGGGGTACAGTCCTGGTGTGTATTTCCGTTTGATTTCTGCATCCGTCGGTGCTAACAGCGTGTGACAGACATTCAGCTAATTGGTACGGACTCCGACCTGACCACACCAGGCTTATGGAAAGCTCTGCAAGACCCGAGCGCTGATTATTCATCACAAAACCAGCTTGTGCTCGTCGGAAACGCGAATAATTACGTTTTCGTGCGAGGACACAGCACGATCCCGGACATTGATGTACAAGCCAGGCTCTGGGCTATTCCGGGAAATGTAATCGTCCACCCCGATCAATACACAAGCGGAGGCATCCCTGGAGTTGTTTTGGGTGAGAAAGGGGAGAGCGGGAAGGTTAACCAGCAAAGCATTTCCGTCGCAGACTCCAGTGAATTCTACCTGTTCAACAGACCGTTGGACATCAAAGCCCCACCCATCCCCAAGGAAGGTCACTACTGCTTCGTTGCAGAAGTACGTCAGAAGCGCAAGTGCTCAGCGGTGTTCCCCAGCTGGCCAAGCGACCAATTCGAAGCTTTTAAGACCAGTTCGTATTTTCACTTCGAGTCATTCGCGCCGACTTAGTGCTCACTCAATGTAGTACAAGATTTCGCTAACTGGGTTCCGTCCTCCCCATTTGTGTGTACCAGAAACGTTAACTGGATACCCTACAAACGCAAGGATGGAGAGAAGTGCTTTACGTGGACTTGCGGGACTCCGCTCGCCATCCCTGATGGATCATTCCGCTCTTCTTTCTGGACCATCATCATCGAGTGTAACAGTCCCATCATCCCACCTGGCTCCAAATGTTTGTCATCTCGGTGGCAAGTCATCTGTCATCAAAACTAACGCATTTCTTCTCCAGGGACCTTGACGTGCGACGACAACCAGATCTTCCCCAACGGTGTGTGCTTCGAGGTCGGGCAATTTTCATTTGTTCTCTTCACGCCGACACTGACTTATTGATTAGAACCTCCTCATCAGCACTCAGTCTCCTTCGGTGTGTGAAAGGGCTTGATGCGTGTGGTCTGGAGTAGCTGACGTTTCCACCAGTATGAGGGATGTCATTTCACTGGTGCCACACCAGGTTCGGCACCCAACCTCACTTTGGCGGTCAGTTGGTGTGACGGTGACAATAAGGTCCCGCCACCGAGCGTCAAGATCAGGCTCACGATCACCGAAGTTCACGCGCACACGTTATCGTAGGTCACATGTTCACGGCTGCACTTGCAGCGAGTTTAACGTGCATTCCTATACAGTCCGGTCATGCACCTCGCACAGGAGCCTCTCTTTGAGAGCGACAATTGGCCGCTCTACGTTGGAAGCAAATACCCTTACATCGGGCTCCAAGCCAACCCGTCCCCGCTCCCCACATTTGCGAGTGCAGGACGCTACGACTGGGAGCACCAGAATTCTCCGCAATTCGTTGTCGGACAGGTCGCGCTTACCGCGAAAGAGGAGCGTGCTACTTAAACCC
>JBBPOB010001160.1:0-10754 GCA_038091275.1 Tylopilus subfusipes
AGAGGAGCAAGATTTTAGGACTATGGTATGGCCTGCACAGTCTCCTGACCTAAGCCCCATTGAACATTGCTGGGGTTACCTCAAGAGGAGGCTGGCAGATCATGAACATCCTTCTAATGGGATTCATAAGTTGTAGGAGAGGATTCAAGAGGAATGGGAGGGAATATCAGTTGAGGAGTGTCAGAAGTTGATTGAGAGCATGCCTAGGAGGATTGAGGCAGTGATCAAGGCAAAAGAAGGCTATACCAAGTACTAAATACCCAGTCAACCTGAAAGGTGCAAAACTGTTGCAATAGTATTGCTATGTTAAAATGGCCATATCTCCACCACCACTGGGCCAAATCACATGACCCAGGAACCGATTTGTAGCCAATGGTTTGTACTTTGTTTGTTCCCACCAAACATAAGTGTCATTTCCACAGGTGCTTGTGGTGTGCTTCATGCACCACATTAGGGTTAAACATTGCAACAGTTTTGAATGTCACTGTATGTATGTGATTTCATGATGGCAGCATGGATATATGTAGGAAGCATGCAAAAAGTTCGTCAGGTATGTCGTGGTTCATCAAAATGAGGTCACAGCATAGCATCTTCATTTTGGTGATGTGCTCTATAGTGTCTTTGCCATCTGTGTGGCAAGTGGTGACAAGAGCCATGATGGTAAGGGTCCAGTCAGTGGCTTTCATGCCTCAGCCCACATTTCAGCTGCACTCATGAGGTGTTCAAGCTGTCTCTGTGCCTCTGGCTCCATTCGAGAGGTCAGGACTGAGCAGACAAAGTCATTGGCCCAGTTCCATTGAACATTTTGGACTCTGTTTTCTGTGATGGGTGGGGGAAGGAATGTAGAGTCTAGGTAGATGTGGAGTGACACTGCACATAGTGTGCAGGATGTGTTGGCTTGCCAAAGTGCATAGTTGGTGTTGGTTATGGAGAGCATGGGGTTGATTCAGAATAGATGAGTGAATTTTGATGGATTAATCAACTGTTTTAGTGTGAAGTAGGTGTCATCTACATCGTTGGTGTTGTCATCACCAAATACCCCAAGGGTTTGGAGGTCATAAAGTGAGGTGGGATGCAGTGAGTCCATAGGTAGGTGGGTCTCTGTGTTTGGTGGGGAATATGGCTGGGTTGAGGCATCTGACTGTGCTTTGAGGTAGTGGAGATGGCCTAGCTTGTGGGCTGCCACTGTTGCAATGGTGGCCTAAGGGGTGTCCTTGGTGCAGGTTACCATATCTGCCCCTGGACATTGTTGGATGGTGGGCAATTGGTGGTTGATAAGGTGGCTGGTGGCTCAGAGTCATCTGTGGGCTTGTATACCTTGCATCTGGAGTCTCAATGTTGGTTGCACTAACAAGGGCTTATAACCTCTTGAAGCATGTCATCTGTAGATACATAGATGTTATACTCCAGTTGACATGGTACAAGACTGGGGGAGAGAGGAAACATGTGATGTGCATATCACCATGTGCCATGTCTGAAAAAGGAAATGAAGCATAACTAGCATAGTGAGCCTAGTCAATGAATAATAAATGGTCTGTTCTTCAACAAGCAAAAGAAAGGCACTACCTGCAGCTCAGCGCCCGGCAGCACTGTGACTCTGCCACATATTTACTACAAATGTTAGTCTCAATGGGGAACTCATCATTCAGCCAGCCAATTGGCATACCATTTTCAAACTCAAACCATCCTGCAACAATGGTCTTATCACCCCCCACTTCCAGCCTAGATCCAAGCTCCTCATTCTACACCAATGTTAAAAGTGTGCTCCCACACTCTCAAAAATGTACTCAAAAACATACTCAGCTGGAGTTCTCTTTACCATCTGAAGAGGTTGTTCCTCAGGATATCTGGAACCCTCATAAGAAGCTCAAGAAAGTCTACACAACTGTAGGTGTGTTCATTGTGGCATGGACACTCATTTGATGGCTGCATGTAGGTCTTAGTGAGGAAAGCTCAAGAACTTGAAGACCTTCATTCACTTTGCATGCTACAGCTTGCCAGGGCAAGCTGCAGTACTTTTGCTGCACACTTGACATATCATCGCCTCTGTCTTCAGGAAATCAAGATTATGCATACCGTCACAATCAATAAGTATGAAGAGGCAGAAGCTTGTCTGCGAAGAGCAGACTTGCAGATTGGGGAAATAAGAAATGTTCTGCATACTAATGGCACAGTCCTAGGTGACAGTGGTATCATATTACTTGGTGCTGGATGTGAGCCTGCCAGTGAGGGCAACAATGAATCCTCACTTCAGGGTGAGGAGAGCCACTACAAATCACCAACTCCTTCTGTCTGTGATGATGATATGTAGATGCCAAGCTGTACATACTCTACATACTGTTCTTGTACTACAGGTTTGTACTCAGTACTAGTCACCCTGCTTGTAATGCCATCTTTATGCTGGATCCATAAATTGTGGCAAAGTACAGCCCTTGTCTTACTGGAGTTTGCCACCTCAATAGCTACAGGAACCTGTGAGAACTTATAGCTCAACACACCACATTCATGGGTAGCCACCACTTGCCAGTCTCAAGCCAGTACCTCTAATCACTTTTATAATGACCATTGTGCTCTGAAGGCTTTTTCCATGCTCACTACAATGGCACCATCATCAAGGAAAACCAGTGTGTTGAAATGACATGGCCCAATCAGTGGGATGACTTGGAGAACAAGGTGTGATGCATGTATGTGTGTCCTCATGTGCATGCCCTAACACATTATACAAATTGGTATCCAAGTCCAGGATGTTGACATACCCATGCACACCCATCACCTGCAAGTGCTGTGACTCTGCTACTACCACTCCAAAGCAACCTTGATGATGAGCAATTTTTCCCTGCAGGTCTTTGTTGCCAAATACACCACCAGGCTGCTCATTGTGATCAATATGGGCATACAAAGCCAGCTCTCATGTGAGCTCAACATGTGCTTCATGCCTGTCACTCATCTGGCAAGCAAGGCTGTGCCAGGTCAGCTCAAATTCACCAATACTCACCATCACAACAGCATGATGGATCAATCCCCCTCCCTTAATAGGTAATGCCTCAATAGGTAATGCCTCAATGGATTGTCCCTGTCACATAGCCTGAAAAAGCATGATAGATCAATCCCCCTCTCTTGATAGGTCATGATTTAATGGATCAATTCCTCCATCATACAGCCTGAAGCAATGCAGTAGCATTGTAGCTGATGGCCCTCTTTAAGTGAGGTTATTCCCATTCCTGCAGTGCCAATTCTATATCAGGGAAAGGACAAAGAAAGGTACTATGTATATGAGCACTGGCAATTGCTACATTTGCTGACCACTCCAGTCTCTCTCTGTCTCAGATACTTATAATGGCTTGTCAAGCTCCCACCCCCACTCATGGCTGTGGCTGTGGACAAGTAGTAGTGCCCATAGACACTGTGAATCCCTCCAATCCATCCAATCCATTACCCCCATTTCAGTCAATCCCATATAGTGGGCCATCTCTTGTAGATGGGGGAGCCCTGCTTGCCATCACTGGTGCTATCTATGCAGGCATGTATGCGAGTCCAGCTCAAGAATATCTGTTCTCTCACAATCACCACCTGGAGGGCTCATCAAGGTCAGCAACTATGAGTGCCTACTACCCAGGCACACATACAAGTCAAGCCACCTCAGATTCAATGTTCCTCCACAGCTACTCTGTGTCCATGAGCCCAGGTTTCATGTTCTCCAACAGTTAGTACTCAATCCATTTTGCCCCACAGGGCTCACCAACCACCAGCACCTGTCTTGGGCCAGACCATGCAACTCAACCCACTTTGGAGTCAACGTTCTCCTACATAGAACCATCATCTACAACTTCCATGTTCAGAGCAAGTACAATGTTATCTATACTTTTTTTTTGCTAACATCTGGGGAATAGCCCATTTCTGGTCCTGAAAATGATCTTATCATCTTCAATTGGAGATGAATGGGTCCCTCCAAAGGCCCCTCTCAGGACTGGCTCTGGATTTCTAGCAACATGCCCTATACTGTGCCATTGCAATATGCTTTTCTGCTGGCATCATCATCAAGTTCAAGAATACCATCTATCTGGTCATCCATTGATGCCAGTGAGAGTGGTGGTCCCAAATGTTGCCGGGCCCCTCAGGTAACCCATAAAAAGACAGTCAATGCCACCTCATTGGTATAGTATCCACCAAATATCCAGGCAGTGTTGACATTCACTCAGCACATGTTAGTAAATGACATGATCAACAACTTGGAATGGCTGTATGGCAAGACAGCATGGACCATATACAAGAATGCTATGATTGAGGGTATCACACAAGCAAACAATGTCTTTGATGAAAGTAAGTACTTCTTCATTTGCAACTTTGTATTGCATATATTAACTTGTGACAGAGGTTCAGCTGACCTATGAGATGGAAACTCTAGTAACCTGTCCTTTTTTTTCATCAGTTTTTCATTGATGTATGTTTTAGCTCCTCAAAGAGCCCACTCATGTGTGCTCAAAGGCTGTAGAATGTGCAGAAGAATATGCAGAAAAGTTCTTTGTGACACACAATACCAATTTGCTTGCAGACCCACAGAGATACCAAGGCTGGAAGATCAGTCAGTTATAGAGTGTTACATAACAAACTGCAGTTGAGAATGTGCAAATTTTTGCTTGTGTATGTTTGTACCTGTAAAAATACCTTGAACAAACCTAATATTTGTATGTCACACTGGACTTGTCACATCAAGGGATGACTCAGACACTTGTGCCATGCAGTCAGTTTGTCAACCAACATCTATACCCAGTGGTAGGTCAAGGACTCAGATCCAACTTGTGACCTCAAGGTTTAGAGCCTCATGTACATCAACAGCTCACACATGCCTCAAGGCTGACCTAGCTTTGGACTAGCATCCACCACTATTGTTTCAAGATCAAATGAAGACAAAAAAAAAAAGGACTGGTGAAAGTCTCACCCTGCTGGATCTTTGCTCAAAGAGACAATAAAAGATTGGATTACAACTTGAAGGTAGATCATTCCAATCCAACTTTTCACACTTGTTTCACATGTTTTTGACACCCCTCACAGAATCTCCTTCCTCTCCTATGGGGTTGACTCAAGACCTCACAGTTGCACATCATGTGGCAGCTTCCATGCCATCTGCTAGAGAAATCACAGCCACCATTACCCCTCAAGATGCCAGCCAATCTGCAACCACACAGCTTCAGCCACATTTGGTCAGCAGAAGTTAGCAGTTGGATATAATATCCACAGCTCCATCAGTGACTCAACATGGCAATGCTTAAGGTAAATTTGATTACATTGATTTCATCTGTTCTACCACTATTGTTTCAGCCCCAATTGACAAAGCAGGACATCTTGTCTTGATCTATATGATTCAGACAGTTCCTGAAAAGTCTCTTGTAAATGGGCATCCAAAGGTGTCATTGAAGAAGCAGCAGATCATCAAATCTGATCATATCAAGCTGTCTGATATCAGCCATACTGACTTTATCAAGACATGGCTGAAGGTTCATGACCTTGATGAGCAGTTCGGTCCTGGCGTTCATACAGGTCCTGAGTTTAGGATGTGGTGGACAGGCTCAAGGTAAATGGTCTGCCACAGTGTATTCTGACTTCACTAAAATCTGAAACTGGTTTAGCAGTGGGAAAACTGGTGCAACTACAGTTGCCAATGACCACAATTTCAATGTCACAAAGGCAAGTGTGCTGAAGAAGAAGAAAGACTTGTGTGTGGTCAATGTTGAGTTTGACATAGATGTGATGGATGGATACTGTGTTTGGAAAAGGGTATATCATGTCTTATCATCATTCAATGTACTGATGTTCTTTTTTTGCAGCTGCTGCTTCATTCTAAGCAACCACATGAGGATGATCATAAGCTCATGTATGGAACTCGAGTACATCACGAAATGACACCACCATGTGATCTATTGATCCATTGAGTTTTTAAACAGATACCCTGTGTCAATCTCTTCACAGAAGATGCTCAGCTACATGGCTTGATCATTCTTCAGCTGAAGAAACAATGGACATATGAGAAACATACAGGTGAGCATGGTGAACCTGGGTATTGCTTTGTCAATGTGTGTAGTGAACATCTCGGCCTCAATCACTGAAAACTGAAGCTTTGGGCCACTGTGATTGTAAGTGCATCTGTTCATGATCTTCTTATATATATCTTAGTATCTCTAGGCTGCAGTGGATGCAACAAAGCATGAGCCCCTGAATACTGTTGAGTTTGATGGCCTTTGTGATGGCAGACTTGATGGCCATGTCAAACCCCATGGTTGCTCTGGTCCATATAGTCATCCATCTTTATTGGCCTCACAGGATGTGATGTCTCTCCTCCTCGCAGCTGTCATTCCACTCCTTACCAATCATCTCATTTCCAAGCCACCTGACTCGGCAGCCCCCCCACCACTCCTACAAAACCTTGGGAGTCTTCTTGTTGTGAATCTCCACCTGTATCCCCTGTCCCACCAGCTGGAGCTGAGATTCATGCCTGTCTTGAAGACTTTTTCAAGATGAAAGGTGTTGACTTGCAATAATCCAAGCAGGCATTGTCTTGAATTGACTTCTGATATTATTGCTGATGTACCCATCTCTCATCTCAATGAGGTTTTGAATACAGTTAAAGGGTGCAGCTATAGATATCAGGCTTTCATGAAGGAATGGTGCAGCTGCCTTCAATACAAGAAACATTGATTGAACTAGGCCACCATGTCATTTGTCATACAGTATATAGTTGATCTTGTCTTTTGATTACACTACCATGGAAATCAAGCACTGCTCTAATGTTTCAATTATGAGTAACCACAGTTGATGATCCAAGCCTCAGCATCATCTGGAGATATGGACATTACTACTTGGTGTATTAACCATGGCTGGACCTGTGGGGTCAAAGCCTCCCTTTCATGATGTTGCAACTATGCTTTGATAGATGAAAATGCCTGTTCAATTGGATTGAAGTCAGGGGAATATGGTGGCAAATAGATGAGCTTTGTACCTGCGTTGAAGTCATTCAGGACATGCAATAGTTACAATGAATGAGACTTTATCACACTCCACCTCAATGATCTCACAGACTTCATCATCATGGTGAATAGTGCAGTTGTCCATGACAACAGCACTATGTGGACCTGGAAATGGAGTCAACTTTGGAGCCTGATAACAGTCAATAAGTTGGACACAGTGAGGGAGGAACAAAAGATAAACTAGTTGTTCACAAAGGAATGAAATGAACTTATTCTTGTTAACTGAGCCTTTAAAGATATTGAGCGCAATCATCCCATCCATGCACAGTGCTGGTAGAATTGAGAAGCATTGCCCATGTATGAATGTGTCCTGTTGCACACAAACTCCTTCACCCAATGGAGACCAACCATCTGTTCACTGATTGGTCTTGTCATCAACACTTGATTTGTTGATCCAGACAAAATATTCCATTGGAATGTCTCCATATTCTGCCTGCCAGGTTGCACAGAGTAGCTCATTCCTCTCAGATGCAGTTTTTGCAAGCTGTTTGTGTGAGAGTTGGAGCTGACAAATTGCCCACAACAAGGTTGTAAGGGAGACTTCAACATCATGGGTTTTCATGAATCATTGTTGGATCTCATCAAGATATAGGGTTGGGTTTGCTTCAAGGATGGATGAGATAAAAGTGATGTCCCCTTGCTAAAGACTTCATGGGCACCCTTGATTGTGCATGAAAGGGTTGTTGACTAGACCAAAGTCACAGTGAAGTTGGAGAATTTCATATACTATTCACTCAGAGCAACCAGCAAGTTCTGCTATCTTTCTGACTGTTTTTCCACCTTCATATTGCCATGCTACAATCTGGTTTTGCAGTTGATTGTCCAGGTGAGGTGGCATACTAGTAGTGCTGGGGAGATGGTGTCACATGCATCAACCTTTTTCCCATTTATTTTCAATTTCTTTGGTGTATTTTCTAGCATACAAACATTTACAAACACTCATTTTGTGGGATACCAATTGCAGTTTATTATGCAATGCACTGTAGAGTCTATGTTGGATCATAGAAAACCGTCCTTCTTTTTCCACAAGCACAATGCTGTGGTATGTTTTCTCAGACATGTCATCATATTTTTCTCACTAATGCTCATATAGGGTGAAGTTGAGTGTTGGTTCAGGAACATGACTCTCAAAAATTTTCATTGCAATTTCTGGTACACAGCCAATGTTTCACCTGTCAAACATTTTTCATCTACTTACCATACAATGCCAATCCAAATGTATGCCCTATTCACCACAGCAGTATGTATTCCCACTCAGATTCAGCATTAGTATCTAATATCTCCTAAGTTGCTTTGTGCTTGCCAGTGGATCGCAATGGGGTGCAAGCATAACTCTGGAAATGTGATACCATTTTCTGGTGATAGGTACAGCCCCACTTTTGGTACATATCATCTTGCAGTGATTCAGTATCTCAACCATGCTGACATTGGTCCAAACTTCAGGGCATGCTTCAATTGGCTTAATGCCCAAGAACTGTGAGTCATTGTTTTGCAATCTAGAGCTCATAAACTGATGCAATAGTACTCTGAACAGGAAAAAAATGGAGTTGTCTAATTATGGCCCCATGTCACCCAAAATGGTCACTCCAGTTTATGTGCCTCCTCCCTGGCAGACCAAGACACATACCAACATTGACTCTGAGTCACATATGTTCTTGCCTCAGCCCAAGAGTTGTCTCCAGTATTACTATAGTGGGGGGATGTCTGGATCTGGGGGCCTGACAGAGCCAGCATTTGATTTATGATAGCATCTATTCAATTAGCTATGAAACTATGAAACTTATCTGTCTATGGCACTTTTATAATGGTTGATAAAGTTTGAGATTGGTAAGGCATGAATTTTGCTACCCAGTGCTATCCAATGCTACTGGTTGCTCACAGTAGTGACTGTCTTACTCACTACCAACGAAATGGTACTTTAATCCATCCCTCATCCTGATCACTCATGACTGCCAGGCCAGATTGTAGTATGAAAGTAGCACCTTCCAAATTAGCATATCAGAGGGAATGACCACAAGGTTAAAAAATCAAGCAGGAAGGGGTTTACTCACCTTGCAGAGTGCCTTTGATGTGTGTCTTTCATTTCCTAAACTTCTAATGGGGCTTCAACACTCCATCTTCATGATGCTCAAGGATGAGCATGATGTGTGCCACTACACTCATGTAGCCAAGTGGATGCATGTATGGTGAGTGACACAGTTCATCTTTGACATGGGACTGACCTTGGATAGACTTTCCCCCTATGTGTACCATACGGTTCAAATCCCACATGAGAAAATTGCTATTGCATTCTTAATGCATATCAAGGAGTGCTCGTTTGCACAGCATGTCACAGACCTATACATTGGAAGATTGGTAACCATCTATACCACCATGCAGATCATCAGACAATGCCAGAACCTCCCCATTTTGATGTTGAAATCCCCCTTGCATTATATTGCCAGTGCAGTCAAGAACCCTTTGCTGGCACCCCTGAATGGCCTGCAGTAACTCAGAATTCTATACATGTCATTAGCCTCAATCCCACTGGATTGCTTTATTAACTTACCAGACTTCAAGCTATTCAGATGCATCTCACATCTCCACTTGAGCAGTGGCCTTGGAGCCAGGATAACCATTCCACTTCACTCCTGCACCTAACCCATTTGTCCCTACACTGGAGCACTTTTTGATACTATGCTTTGAATCTTGGAGCATTCCTGAGATCCAACTCAGTGGTAGTCTTGATCAGATGGATGTCGGATTGCATGCTAGAGTCAACTGTTGAGCATGATCTCACATTCCAAGGTCTGGCTGACTCTTGGGTGGTCCTCCTTAGAGTGTCACTAATGGTGGAATACATCTCTGACAGAGGTTTCTGGGGATATGATGAGTGAATCATGCAATGGTGGCATGCCAGTGTGGGTGAGTGTCACTCACCTTTGTGGATGTCCATGCACTAAGCACACACTTGGATAGTTGAAAAATCTAATTGTCCAGTTGAACCACTAGGAAGTGTCACAAAGCAGTGGTTTTAGAAGGGGTTGCTGTTGAGTGACAATGACAACACCATATGATGATGAGTGCCAGCAATGGTGAGAATGAGCATGTAGCCTAGGGCCAGTGACTCAGACTCAGAGATGTTTTGCCAGCGGTTGCTTGGTCATTTTCATGATCCATTTGGGTGCAAATCATACATAAGTACAAATTTCTGACATAATAAATCCTGTCCTTCCTCCACATTCCCTGTGATCACCCATACCATGACAACATGTTGTGCTTTTGTCCTCAGAATAAATGCACAGGCCTTGTTGGATGACAGACATCATTGACAGGTACAAGACTGGTGGTTAGCCAAGCAACTCCAGATGCAAGTTGGGGGTATGCATGATACCTTGTGACATGCTTTCAAACATGATGTTGGTGGTTACCAGTGAAAGATCAAGGGGACAATGGAATGACCAGCACAGAGCAAGTAGGCTGGGTTGCAGCAAGTAGAAATGTCATCATCATCATAATGTGTGTGCTGATGCATGTATTGGTGCTACATAGAGAGAGAAATAGTTTTTGAAGAAGATTGAACAGAGGAGGCATGTTAGTGGTGTTGTTGATCACTGGTTTTGTGAAGATGACCCATCAATGTCATTTAATGAGTGTATGCTGGAACAATTCATGAGGGAGAGGCAGTATCCATTCAAGGCACCTGCATTCAATCTAAGAACGAGCTCAAGAGCTCGCCCTTGGGCCGAAGGC
>JBBPOB010001161.1:0-10754 GCA_038091275.1 Tylopilus subfusipes
AGTCTCTAGTTGCGGTAGTTCGTTGGCCTCTCTATCGTCTCTAAGCCCTCTTGCTACTTCTTCCATCAAATCACGAGCTCGGGGAAGTGGTGCCGTCGAGTCTCTGTCACGATCGGGAGAGGTGTCGATGATAGAATTGAGCAGGTGGCAATACTCAGGGACCCGTTGTTCTGGTTTCATGAGGAAGGAAAGAAGATCTGGAACATGAGCACCAGTTGAAAGGAAGTTCAGGATTTCGAAATGATACGTTCGATAAGCTGGGGATAAGGAAAGCCACTGGAGACGGGCAAATGATGCTGGCTGGGCCTTCATGTACGTCCTATAAAGAAGCTTGAGCTGGGGAATCTGTTTGCAGAGTAAGTGAAAAAGATCAGTATGAATGGACAACAGAGTCTACTGTGTGACGAACAATTTCGAGGAATAATTCCCCCACTTTGTCTTCAGGGGTAACCCCGGAACAAGTCGTTTCCAAGCACCGCACAAACTGGGACGAAAAGCTCGCTATCCTGCTGATGTTTCTAAACACGACGTCTACGTCGTCGCTCGTCATCGGAGGTCCGCATTGCTGAGGGTGGGTGGAAGAATTCGAAGGGGTAAATCTGAGGGATGGAGACGGGCCCAGCCGAGGATTAGGTGAGGAAGCTGCCGGACTAGGTATACAAGGTGGTTTGCCTCCATTACTTCATGTTAGGCGAAAGGCAGGCCAAGTCCATTCAACGACAACCCACCTTGAGCGAGCGGGATATATACGTCACGGACTAAGGCAAGAGCATCTGCATATATGCGTTCCGAAGAAAGCAATTTGGCTATGACATCCGTTCTCTCTGTATAGGTCCCGTTTGCTTGGTATGGTGTCGCAACGATAGTAGTAGAGAAGGAGCGGTTTCTTTGGACGTTACCAGCGGTCGCTCCCGTGGTTGCAGCCAAGGACAACCTGAGATGCGGTCGAGACTTGCCCATAGCGCCGTGCGATATCCTGTCCGTTGGGTCAAAGGTGCGAAACTCACCCAGGACCTGGTGGTAGATATTCTTCGGTCGTGAGACTCTGAGAGGACAGCAAATACAGCAAACATGACTTAGGTTAGCCGACTATGTACGTACTCACACAGCTTGAAGGGTTATCGATTCATCGCCGGATCGTCCCCGGACACCCAAGGATGTGTAGTGTCACACCAGGTGTCACACGTCGGGGTTTCAAACATACAAACCCTGCGCACCTTGGAGCGTGAAGCTTTGAAACACGATGGAAGCCAAACGCCCAAAGCAGCAAGATTTTGTACATGTGGCCTGTTTCAAGTCAGTGCGGTTGCGTGGCTTCCCATAAAGGCCAGCCTCGCGAGGTGCGTGTTGTTCGGATTCTGCCACGTTGCCACCCACGACATTGCCCTATGTAAAGGAGCGCCCAGGTGGCAAGAACCCCAGGCTGTACTGGCCAGGCTGCGCACCTACCTTGGCTCTGCATTTCCATCCAATGCACAACCTCCAGTACCGTCTTTCGTCCAATTGCCGTTGTCAGCAACTGAGATTTCTTCTAGCCATGCCAGTGTAATGTCCACGTACCGTTTGGACCTCACAGATCGCATTATCGAACATCGAGGCCAGTATGTAGAGGGCGGCAGCCTTGGTGATGTGTACAAGTGCCAGCTCATGGATGGTTCGGGTACAACGGAGGTCTAAGAATAACACACACTTTATTTACTTGCCTTCTCACTCGTTCTCAAAGGTGGCGGTAAAGGCATATCGATTTAAGTTCAACTTGGAAGGGGTCGATAAGCCTGCCAAGGTAGTCCAAATTTACGACCAATGAATCGAGTCTCAGTTGCCTCACAGGCTCTTCGCCGGGAACTCCGTCTATGGACAAATTTGGGCCACAAAAACCTTGTCCCATTTTTGGGAGTTGCGCATGGGTTCGGAATACGCAACTCCACGTCCTTGGTGTCATTGTGGATGCCCAATGGAACTCTTCAGAGTTTCCTAACAAATTACGATGGCAACCTTGACACGACACACCGACTCCACTTAGTGCGTCATATTTTCGTGTGCACTCTCTTGGTTTGTCCTGATCACTTGACTCTGACACGTCACAACAGCTAATGGACATCGCCAACGGACTTCATTACTGTAAGTCTCAAAGTCGATCCTAATGAATTGCATCAATAACCGGAACGTAGTGCATTCTCTCTCTTCTCGGATTATTCACGGTGATCTCAATCCCGTGCGTCATAAATACAGCGTTTTGTGTGAGAACTAACTGTAGCACAGAATAACGTGCTCCTCGATGCAGACTATACCGCACGCTTAGCTGATTTCGGCTATGCTTCCTCTGTTGGGGCAACTTCCGAGGCGTTGGCTTACCTTCGAAGGTCTCCTATGAGGTCCGGATCCCTCCGATGGATCGCACCGGAACAAGTCCTTTGCGAGTCAAAACAGAGATTCCAAAAGACCATCAAGAGTGACATATATTCTTTTGGGAACATAGCCCTTCAGGCAGGTTCGCATGATGTGACATTGGGCCGTCTCTGACTCACCTGCAGGCATTGTCTGGAAAACAACCGTGGTCAGAAATCCAAGATGACACCACTGTCGTCTTATACTTGGCCCAAGGTCGGAAGCCCGAGCGACCGAAATCTCGGCCAATAGACGAGCAGCATTGGCAACTCATCAACGCATGTTGGGCACCGATCCAGCATCGGCCTACGTCGAGGCATATCGTGTCCGCCATTAGGAGGTTCCTAGGCAATCATTCGCATGTGCAATCTGTTGGTGATCTGATCGCGTCGCTTTCGCGACAGAGTCAACTTTGTACTCTGCGCGATTCCAAGCTGGACAGCTGGGAGCTTAGTGGAATCTGGAATGCAGGCGAGCATGGTTATTGTCATACAAGTCAAGAAATTGATGATAGATTCTAGGCTTTTTCGGGCTGACGCGTCGGATTCGCTCATGCATTGAGGAACCCATGTAACACATCGATGAAGTCTGGTGAGGAGACGGACCTTTCATTACAAATTTTTTCCAAAAAAAAAATTGCGATTTTCATGTATACTTTGGCATTCAGATCTATGTAGCCGTGTGTGATTCCGCGGTGTTGGTCTTCGAGCAAACTTTGAGCTGCGTTTCGATGTTGATTCCAGAGTCGAAACTGCGAGTCTCCGATCCTCCAAGCATCTACCACGACTATTATCTTTTCCAAGTACATGGTCCGCGATCAAGCTTCAGGCTTCAAGGCTCAAGGGTTTTTCCGCCGAGGAGCTACTTGAAGAGCTCCCTTTCACCGGGGGTTTACAATGGCAAACATGTTCTCTGCGACAACTAAGAGTTCAGAAAACATGATGATGAGTGTGGTACCATGACCGACAAGATAAACCAGATTGACAAGCCTCACAGGTTTGACGTCCCCTCCAGCTACAGTACCACTATTGACACTCGGGTGTACCTCTCCCCATTTAAGTATATTGGGGATCTGACGGCCACTTACAATTGCCAAAGAATCCAGAAGGAGATCACAGGGTTGTCACCTTGTTCGACGATAGTACCGGCTTGAAGATGGCTTGAACAACGATAGGGAGTACAACCTGACGCTAAGCGACCCCCATCGGAATCGGTTTGTATCTCTTAGCCCGATCCCGGACCCTATGGCGATCGGAGGTGCCAGATTGGATATGGGACTTCACCCGTCGAGCTGCCATATTTCGACGTCTACAGTACTTACTGGTGGATTCAACTTTGTTTGGACGACCAGTTTGAAAGGTTGTTGGGCAAGGTATGCAGGTCTTCATCTGGCGTGCGCTGAGTTGATTCGGTGCGTTCGTGGAGCGGAGCGCCCATGAATGGAGTACAACAGATCTGCTGGAGAGATCGGGTTTTGCGTTCGACACGCTTGTCATCATGTACTGCTACTATCACCTTTGCTCCGGCGACCGTGACTGATTTGGTTGACCAAATGCTTGTCGATTGTGGTTTCACATGTCACTACGCCGACCGCCCGAGGCCAGTATATAGAGCACACGTTGAATGTAAACACCTCGGACGACCGTTTGGTGCAAGCACAGATGCAGCCACTTCAGGGAGTCTGACGACTGTCGCGAAAAGAAGACAACGAGGTGCGCAGTGCTCCGAGTAAGCCGTGGAGGAGAACTACGATAAAAGCATCGGCCCGACGGTGCCGAGTCACGCTATCGCAATTGCCTATCGGTAACAGGCGAATGGCAACACTTGCTGGCAAGGGCACGGGCTGGCACTGGCAAGATTAATGCCTGTGCTGCAAAGCTCAAGCGCTCAAGCGCTCACTCTCAGCTCACGGCGACCAATTTTTCTTTTTTCCGAACCCTTCTTATATCTAGATCTACATACAAGTTCGGAGTTGCCAGTGCTGTCTACATTTGCTGACTCTCTTCCTCGATCAGTGACGGTTTTACGATCGAGCCGTGTCGATCATGTTCCTTGGAATCAGATTTTTTTTCCGATCATTGGGGCCGTGACCGTCTTCGGAGGAAATTTGTGCAGGGCGCCGTGCAGGATCATGAAGATCAATATCACCCAGTGGCCTGGTGTATTTGGCGACTACTACCATGCGTTCTTATTTTATTTTCTCGACACATCCTTTGTGTGATCGAGGAGTCCGCGGACTGGTATGAATCCCTGTTCACCGACCACTGACAACCGAGAGACAACACATGTTGAAAGAGGACGATGAGATGAGAGATTGCAAGAAGGAAACATCAATGCATGCAGGTAGTAGATACGGGAGTGTTGAAACAACATACAAGAGCGTTGATATAAAAGCAAAAAACAAAAGCTAAACAACGATGCAATGATCATGGGATCTCTTACAGCTCTCCACAACGGGGTCATTGAACGAATAAAAAAGACAAACAAAAAGGAAAGAGAAAGAAAGCGAAGACGGGGCGCCAGCGCAACGTTTTCGAGAGAGGGTCACCCTCCGTAAAGCAACGGGAAAGCCACACGCAACACAAAGTCTGCGCACGTCAAAGATCTTGAACATCAAGCGTCTTCCTCCTCCCCATCTAACCGCACCGGCTCCAAATAGCTCTCTGGAACGAGCGCGTGTACGCCTGTGTCCTTGAGTCCGTCCTTGACCACGACCGCCCAACCGACCCCGCCACCTCTCCCGATTACTCGTACGTGTTGGTCTTCGTCCAGTTTCATCTCTGCCGTGCCCTCGGGCTCGAAAGCATACAACGCGCGATACAACCCGGGGAGCAACGGCTGTTCTCCCCCGTCCTCCTCGTCCCAAACCTCGTCGTCCATCTCCACGTCCTCGTCCTCGTACGCGTCCTCGCCACCGAAATTGCGATCCAGATCACCGCGGCTCGGGAACCCAGCGCCGGTTGGTATCACGTCCGCACCGGTCACCCTGGGGAACCCTTGCCAGGCACGGCCGAATCCCCACTTGAACCCGCCCCACCCGTTCGTCCCGTCGTCGACCACTTCTTCCCACATCCTCTGCACCGCATCCACGTTCATCTTCTCCCCTTCTCTGTCCTCCTCTTCCTCTTCCGTCTCGTACTCGTCGTCGTCGCTCGCGGAAGAGGGCGTGGAGGTAGAGGTGGCGAGACGCCGGGCGAGGACTGCAGGCCGATTCGCACGTGGGACGTGTGGACCCTGGCCCGAGAACCTCGGATCGGTCGGTGTGAATCCGTAATCTCGGATCTGAATGAGCGCGGGCGTGGAGATTGGCGATGGTTCTGTCGCGGTCGCTTGCAGCGTGGGCCGCGGCGTTGGTTCGGCCGGGGAGAGCTCGATGTCGTCGGATGTGGTGGGGATCGTGGAGACGAGGCTCGGTAGTCGATCGGGCGGGTTGTAGGGGAGGGCGGGTGAGGTGGCTAACGGGGTCGTCGGATTCGGTGGAGTGGGTTGAATGATCTCGGAGACGGGACGGGACGCTGAACCGGAGACGGATCGTGAATGCTGGACGCCCGAGGCAGGACGAGAGGACGTGGCAGAGCTCATGCCCGACACAGGCCGCGAGGATGTCCGCGAGAGACCGGATGCCCGACGCGGTGTGGCGGGAGATGGGGGTGCGGGACGTGAGGACGTGAGAGACGTCACGGATTGCGAGCTAAGCCTGCGAGGCAGGTGAAACGAGCCGGGTAAGGAGAGTTGTGGATCGGAAGCAAAGGGATGCGAATCGCGTGCGTGCTGTGGCGAATAGGGAGGAGAGGGAGGATCCTGGAACTGGAATACGTGCCATATGGAGCGTGGCATGTTGAGTATGGAGACGACAAAGCGGGGTACGAACGAGCGAAGGAGGCTCAGAGGAGCAAGGGCACGTGTGTCAATGTGACTTACCACGCCGTCGGAGGAGGGGAGAGTGTTGATGGTCTGGGTGACGCCGTTGCAAGGGGAGGATCTGTGCGTGTCCGCTGCGGCATCGTCGACGTCCTTTTTCGACATTTTTCTAGGAAGCGAGGAGCGCCGGACTGCGAACTCGTGCGGGCGAGGGACGGGAGGGGGGAGGAATGCGGAGCCGGGTGAAGGAAAGGGCTGGGAAGGGTCTGGGAGAGCGTCGGACGAGTAGAACGATGGCGTCGAGAAAAACATACCTTTGGACATGGCAGCTCTTCCTTTCTATGATTATTATTAATATTTTTATTCTCTTTCTGTCTTTCAGCGCGGGACTGCCATCGACATCGCTCAGCTTGTTGCCAAGGTAACCACAGAATTAAATTTAATAGATCCCATATATATCCGACTGTTTGCCTCTGTTTGGCTCTACACCCGCCACTGCGCCAGGTGTGTCAACGACGCCCGACGCTCCAGCGACGCAGCCCGCTTCAGCTCGGACGATATCGTGCCCCGTCTCACCGCCTCCCATTGCTTCGGTACAGGCGTTGGCGACGCCACGCTCTTTCTGCGGATCCGGACCTTCACTGTCGTCGTGGACATGTTGCTCGCGACCTTGTCGCACGCCTGCACCTCGACCGAGGCATAGAACACGTCATGGCGCTTCAGAGGTTGCTCGCTCGCTCGCGTACGTCGACGCCGTGAGTGTTCGGTAAGCATGCGCTGCACTTGTTCGCTCAACGCATCGCTCGTGCCGCCCGTCGCTCTGAATCCCCCACTGAGCCGACCAAGCCCGTCGAATCGTCCCCCATCCCCTTTCTCGACGCCCTCGAGACCGAGTCCGACGGGTCGGGCGTAGCTAGCCGTCGAAGCGCTCACAACGACACTGTGCTCAGCCACCGCAGGTGCTGACGTTTCAGGGGTATTGTGTGGGACGGGAAGAACCTCGGCAGAGTCGTCTGGGTGTACAGAGTAAGGCGGTGGTGGCTGAAACGCATGTGTATCGACGAGGGGTGCAAACGGGACGGGTGCGACGTTCATGAAAGAGCGGCGGTGAGTCCTTGTCTTGGGTTTGTCGGCCACTGGGAGACGCGATCTCGCAAAGGACAGAAACTTGTTGCCGAGCATGTGTCCAACGGGGGCGATGATGCTCGAAGACGAATGTTTCTGGGAACTGATACTCATGACGATGGCGAAGTTATTCAAAGCAACTACTATTGTCTACCGGACGAGTCTCATTTATATTGTCCATGGGGGCTGACGACGAGGCTGACTACCATGGTGATCTTATCTGGCAGTTATCTTATCTCGTAGTTCAAACTCCGTGAACATCCCACATCGCGTTGCCTGCAAGCTAGTCTCCCAAGAACTCACCAGCCAAATGACTCTAAGCGACTCCAAAAGGAGTGTATGTGCCTGGACTTTCTAAACTGAGCACCATAATGGCTCCCTTACACTGTAGACGCATGTTCGTTGGCGCACGAACGCAAGACGTGTTCGCGTTCGTCTTCCTTGACCAAGTAATATTTGGTGGTATGAGGCTTAGCGACGAGTCAAAGGTATCAGACGTTCGACTCGGGGGCGGGCATCGTCGCTGGTTGGCACTAGTTGGCTGGGTAATTGCAGATTAGGGATAAACACCAGTAAACACCAAACTCGACACTCGAAAAAGATATCATACCGCAGTTTCCAGTCGGTCACGTCTGGACGGTCTAGAGGCCGCCTTCAATGAATTTATCAGGTCGTGACTGGGTTCACCGATTACTTGGTCAACCCAATGAACACTTAACTGGGATCCGGGTAAGCATGAGCGCCCCCGCCCAGGACACGAGGTGCTTTTGTAAACAAACCTAATCAACCGAGGCACCGGTTCTTAACGCCGCTGCTTACCACGAGTAAACCAAACCATTCCGTTCTTCGACATCTGGAAACCCACGGGCACCATCGACATTGTTGAGGATGTCGTCGACGAAGCCCAGTGCGTGGTAGTTTCGAAAAGTGATTGTACGACGCTGACGATTCAGTCAGACCATGACATGAGAGTGGTTCTTGGAAGTGGCTCTAGCCAGGTATGGGCAGTCGCTTTCCACCCTGACGGAAACCATTTCTTCGACGGGACGACCAACGGGATGCGAAAATGGAGAGTTGAAGATGGTCAAGAAGTCGGAAAGCAAACAGGGACGAACTTGTATGCGATGTCTGTGTCAAGGGATGGAAAATGGGTAGCGTGTGGGACTGTAAAGGGGGCTAGCGTGTGGGACACAGACTTCCGCGAAAAGGTCGTCCAGGTGAACGGCGGAGAGGATGTGGGTTCAGTCGACGTTGCGCCCGACTGCAGTAGGTTTGCCACAGGGACTATCATGGGGCAAGTCACCATCTGGCGCATTACGACCGGGGAGAAACTCGTTGGCCCACTCAAATATGGAGGTTATATCTTAGGAATCAAATTCTCCACGGATGGTGGACGTGTTGCAATTGCTTGCAACTCCGATCCGTCTATCTGTATCCTGGACAGTCACAACGGCGACCTACTCATGTCCATCAAGAATCCAATGCGAAGCTGGTTACTTCCTATTGTCTGGTCGGTTGACGGCCAGCGGCTGTTTGCTATATCCACAGGTCGTTTGATCAAGTCTTTCGATTCGTACACCGGATCCCAACTGGCCGAATGGCGAATTCATCCGAGTCATGATGAGAGTGACTACGATAAGATATCTATCGCTCTATCTGCAAAGGATAAATTTATTGCCTCCTCCGCTGGTCATTTCGTCTCATTTTGGGACACTTCAACTTGCACCCAAGTAGGCATCGTCGAGGAGACTCACGAGATAGAATCTATTGCCTTGTCGCCTGATGGTAGTCGTCTTGCAACTGGATCTAGAGACTCGTCGATGACTACCATCTGGGATCTCGGAGGGATCCTTCCCGAGTCCTACCTCCCTATCAAAGTAAGCACCACATTCGCAGGTCGACGATAACATTCACTCATTAGTCTCTGCTTCCGTATGCATGTAAAATCTTTGTTGGACTTGAACCAGAACGTAAGTAGTCATTGCCTCGAGGCGTCGACGTTTTATGAACATCCATTTTACTGTCTCCAGACTCGCAACGCGAGTTCAGCCAAGGTAAAGTAGCAGGATCATCCCGAGCTGAAAGAACGAGTTGATTCCAATTTATGTACAGCTGCAAACTGATCCTCTCGAACATGAGACTGGTAGCCAAGATGACGGTGATGTTCTGCTCGAGGTAAGAATTAGTATTGCTCCTTCCGATCACACTGCGCTGACGGTGGCAACAGACCGAGTTGCCACCGAGCACATCTGCCCCATTATTCGACTACGATGAAGTAGGTAGCGAGTGTCTTCACCAGTGCCTCGTGTTAACAACATGTGGTAGCCTCCCTCCCCAGCATCGGATGAAAATCCCATCGAGTCCGGTGTGCCACCACCGGACTCATCCCATGTTAACCCGCCCCCGCCTCCCGGTCCACCGATGACCTCGTCTGTCGAGGTGCCTGATCCAAAGCCCAATACCGAAGCCACTGAGTCCTCCAAAGGAAATCAACGTCGAAGCATTGGAGGATGGTTCAGAACGATGAAGAAGAAGAGCAGTCGCAATCGGACGCCTCGTCGGGGGGCCGCAGAGGAGCCTTCTCAGACTGGTACACCACAAGCAAAAGTACCGCGAGCAATCGATAAATATTCAACGGTGGCCTACGGTCAGCGGATCAGAGTGAGTGTCCCCCCCTTTTTTTATCTGTTGGTGGGGCGCGTATATCTGACCCCTTTGGTTCAGCGGGCTGGAATGTGGATCGACGAGTCGGAGGAAGAGGTTCGTGCATACGTCGATTCGGTTTATGGGCATCGAGATTTATCGTTCTTCACAGGAGGAACCGACGCGAAAACCTGCTGCGTCAACCGGAGCACAGCAGACCGCTTCACGCTCGGAGGCCGCAGGTCCGAGCAGGGCTCCCGACGACGAAACGAGGCCCGAGCCCTCGGGTGGGCGAAACGCCGTCGAAGTGAGGGCCATACTGCGTACACCCTGTAGTCGAGGCTCACGAAATTTCGTTCTCGTAGCGAGGACCTGGTGGACGGCGAACGTACAAGTTGAATCTTAACTTGTCCCTTTCGGTCTCGATACCCTCGTGGATGTGTTGTGGCAGCGCGGGTCATACGAATGGATAGACGGGTTTGGCACGTCGAGTTGCGAAAAGACGATGGTGATATATATCTACTCTAGACACTTCCCGGGTGTAGTTTCGGGACGTTCTGCGTCTTCCCTGTCGCACCGTGGTGCGGGAAATTTGCTCTATCGCCGTTGCATACTATACGCTGTATATCGACTGTCATACGACGTATCAGACTACGTAGAGTTCCTGAGTGACGGGGTCATGTGATCCTGCTCTTTTGTTTTCTTCCCAATGTCGCACAACTTGAAGCCAGTCGGGA
>JBBPOB010001162.1:0-10744 GCA_038091275.1 Tylopilus subfusipes
TGCCAAAGTCGAACGCCTGTAGGGAATTTCAAGTGAGTACCTAACCGCCGTCGTCAAAGAGACCGCACGTACGCCGCCGTTGCTCACTTGACAATAGTTGTTGTCTGAGATACCAGGGCGTCAATAACGCCGATCTAGCCCAGGGGAGTGCATGGTCCCACGCACAGAATTGCACGTAAACGGCGTCGAAACCGAACGCGTTCAACGTTGATCCAATATAGGCGTCTGGAAAAGGGCACTGTGGGGCTGAACGACAAATCGCCGTCAGTCGAACCACTCCCATACGAAAAGGAAACGCGACCTGCGGTGATGTAGTATCTATGAAAACATGTCTCCGTCAGAACCTCTCGACCGTCAGAGATACACGCACTTCTTGTTTCCGCCGTTCATCAACGATCGAAGTGCCTTGAGAAAGGCGACATATCCTGTCTGCCCGCCCCCTTCGATGTCCATGTCAATTCTACACGCACGTGAGCACATCGCAATACGCCGTCTCCCAGACGATGGAGTGGCGTACCCATCCAAGACGGCCGTTCCGAATGGCCTCGTGGGGCTGCTTCCGCCCAGAAAGATGTCCCAAATCACTCGTGCATACGCTGATCCCTCTGAATCGCTCGCGAACCCGACCCCACCAGTCGCGCCGCCGATCGAGAGCGTCACGATCTTGCCCGCCTTTTGACACGTTTCGATACCTGCCGCGAGGAAGGTGCATTTGGGAAGATTCGTGCCGGGGAAAATGGGGTTGTTGACCGTGCTGCACGTCTACGGGCGACGCGCGCGCGCGTGCAAACAGCATGAAAGCAAATAAAAGGAAGAGGATCAGCGTAGCCAAGATACGATACGCCGACGACGAAAATGAAAGGAACGACTTACGTTGGCAAGGTTGATGGTGGGCAAATTACCGGTCGAATAAAACTCGGTGAGGAATGCGACCGGTAACGTGTCAATGGCGTCGTCCTGCGTGTCGAAATGAATGAGATATGTGTTGCCACCACCCGTCACCAAGGACGTACGCCACAGTAAAAGTCGATGGGTCGTTGATAGTTCGCCATGTTGCCAGGATTAGCCCCTCCATACGAGTTCTGGCCCCAGTATCTGGATCATAGCCGTTTAACGAGACGTTCTTACTACTAGAGGGGAACACATACACGGCCAACTAGACAAAAATATTTAGGGTTGGCAAGGGAGCAGGCGTTGAGAACGAAGAAAGACATACATTTGTATTGAGCGTCATGTCAAACGCCATCGCCGAAGCAACGAAGCCAAGACCGAGACCCAAACAGATCACAGGTGACGCTCCAAGGGTAATCCGAGATGCCATGCTTTGTGAGGTCAACGAAGCGATATGTCACAGGGCCCAGCGACGCCTTGGCGAAACAAAATGGTCAAGACGTGAAAAGGGGGGAGAATAGATAAGTGGGGTTGGCCCTGGAGAACGACGACGAGTAACGATTACCCGTCTTTATGCATTTCCGAGTGTTCGCGTGGGTATACGTCTGAAGGACAAAACCGGGTTAGCCGAGGGTGCGGGCGAGGATTATACCTCCTCTTGGCAGACGAAAAAGGAACGGTACGTTTTCATTCTCCATTTGGCTTGACAAATGTAACAGTTGAGAGCTGTGATTGGAGGACAAGGGTCTATGAAAGCGTTCAAGCGGTAACGACATAAAGTGTCCTTGTAGATGCCGGCCTACCCCTTCCTTCCGCCGCAGATATCGCGCAAACGAGAACTTCTGGAGTACATACTTGATGACGTTACCGCTTGATGCTCTTTCGTAGGCCTGTCCTCCAATCAGAGCTCTCGAAAGTCAATAAAAAAGGCAATAAATGGTCCTACAAAAAAGTTTTTTCTTGCAGGACTGGTCAAAACCAGTCCTAACACACTACCCATTTTACAGAATTGAACGGTCCGGGTCGCTCCTTGTGACGATCGCTCGTTTTGATTCGCGCATCTGGCAGATAGGCTCGGAGACGATGGCATTCAGCCAGCTTCGCCTGCGGGATATGGTAAGCTCTGACGGCACGACGGACTCGTTTGGGTTCGTACAATGTGGCTGCACTATGCACAGGGTGCGTGGCCGCATCTGGGAGAGCGGTGTTCATGTTGCTGTTTCCGAATGCCTTAGCGAGCCTACGCGAGTGCCCAACGAGGATTCTGATCGGTCCGCAGAACTGTTGTACGGCACTTTCCCTTTTTTTGTCCTGTTCATTGAGCACTCAAAGAGCGCTTAGAAATGTTGATGCGGGCTGGAGCGGCAATGACAGCGACATGCTGTCATGTGTGGTGCAGGAACATGTGGCTAGCTTGTGACGATAAGTAATACAGTCGACTCTGTAATAACCCATACCTCTCGGGATAGGTCCAGGGTATGGCTTATGGGAGAGTATGGGTTTTGATTGAGGCTGGAAGCACTGAAAATGAACTTTGAGTTACAGAAAATTGTATGTGTTTTCACAGAGTATGGGTTATATGAGGTATGGGTTATTACAGAGTCGACTGTACATATCATTGGCGAGTGATCATCGGGCAACGAAAAGGTTCACGTACCAGTACGCATGCCACGAAACTTTGATGACTCTGATGCTACAGGCGCTGAGACCCCTTGATGCGACCTCGTGATAGCTCCTGAGCGGAAGGGCAAGGTGCAATGGACAGGAGGTTACTGACCACGAGGACGTCAGCATAGCCGCCATCAGAGAAAAGAATCGAATGCACCTAAAAGTCCAGACACCGTGTGAACTAAGATCGAGCAGACTCGATAAGCCGAGATCCAGGATAGACGTCCTCGGATGGTCATGATATACAAGTCATTGACCGACCAGTCAATGAGTTGGCTGACAGCCGACAGCAGTCGATTTATAGGACCAGTCAGGACCGCAATGGAGAGTCTCTCGAGCGAAATAAAATTCTGAATCGGATTCGCTACACCCACAGCACGGCGCCGCCGAGCGATAAGCTGAGGGCACGAAAAAAATAGGGAAAAGAACCTTGTAGTCCTCGAATGGATCAGTGCGATCACGATCTGACTCTGCGAACGCGATATACCATACCATTCTCGTTCCTGGCTCAGGCCGCTCCTTGAACTTGTGACTACGTGGTACAATGAAACCCACTGCGTGATGCGATACTACGTCACGACTCACGAGGTCGGTGTCTGTGATGACGGTGGTGCAAATAGTACCACGTCATAGCTCGCATTTCGTGGACGCCACCCGACGCCGCCGTGCCGGGATGTGGCGATTCTCGGCCAGTCGAACGCCTTCCCTATCTCTCTCTTCAAGCTTCAAGGGGGATACCGCAGAAAACTTCCTCTTCGGGAACGTGATGGGTGATGGAAAGCAGGGACAGGGAGTGGTATCCGGTCAAGATTGATACGGGTCGCCATGTGGTAATGAGATTCCACATCGTTGCGTTGCCTGCCCTCGGTCAGAAGAGAAGGCACTCTCTCAGAGGCCGTCACGTCAGGAAATACCTTCTCTTCTTCGGGTCTTGCCAGGAGAGACTATACCGTACAGCATCGACTAGACGTGCGAGTTGCGTTGGAGAATTCAAGGACCGTGAGCCCTCCTAAAAATTTAGCGGCCGTCACGGCTCTAAACTCGCAACGGGACAGCAGAGACCTCCATTCGAGGCAACGAACGGAGCTTATCATTGGCACGTCCACGGGATTGATCCGAGACCAAAAAAAAGACTGATGTACAATCGAAACGAGTCCAACCAGTACGAAACAGATGACATGTCATAGTAGTAATTGCATAAAGAGCACTTCGGAGAAATGCCACCAAATATGCACATGAATGCAACCATAGTGCGATCAGGCTACCATAGTTCGAGTACAGCGAATGCGAACGTGTGGTGCATAACGTCTCGATGTCGAGCACGAAAAAGAATAATCTAACTTAATCAGGGGACCAACGACGGAGTCGTTGCTAAATAGCAAGATAAGAAGAAAGTAGAACAAGACGATGGGTAGGTTTGCATAGGTAAGCCATTAATACACGGCGAGTAAGATAGAATACCATTCGATGTTTGATTATCTGGTTTCGAAGTTACGTTTGGGTACATATCGCTTTGGTTCCAACTTCTTTCCGGGTCACAGACGCCGATGGATTGATGGTTCTGGAGAGTGGGGTGTTTGGATTCCTTCCACGTTCATAGGGTTGAGCGGTCGTTGGAGATCGTGCTTGGCTGGGTAGGTGTCCTGCTCCTCAAGCCCTTCCAGGAACGATCATCAAGGCTTCCAACCTTTCTTCCAATCCCCTCCCCAAACCCTCACGCTCCCACTCACCACCGATGTCGTCCAACATCGCGATACTGTCTCTGTCCCTGCCATGCATCGACCCAGCGCTTGAATGACTGTGGGCAAAGCCTGTTACACCAGGAATGTGGGGAGGCGGTTCGGATGAAGCACATGTAGTAAAGGACGAGAGGGGGACCATCGACGTAGGGGTAGATGCGAGAAGATCCGTGTAGGACATGAACGAGAGCCGTTTCGAAGCCATATGAGTCGGAGAAGGCGGATGGGAGATGTTCAACGGGTAGCTGAACGGAGAGCCCGTATAAGTCGAAGAGGGTGATATCGCAAGCGAAGCCTGTGTTGTTGGCTGAGTTTGAGGCTGCTGCGCAGGCTGAAGAGGATTTACTGGTTGCGCGGGCGAGGTGGTGGGTAGGGGAAGGTGTTCGACCGTCGTCGAAGGCGACGACTCGGCGGATGATAGCGTAGTGAAGTACGCTGACGTGGGAGTATTGATCGAAGGACTTGATTTTCCGGCTTTCTTGACCGTCGCTGCCGTCCCAACGGGAGGAGACGGAATGACGGGGGATGTTTGAATGGTCAACCGACCCTGTGTTTCCTTGGTGGGGCTCGAAGACAGCAGCGGGAGCGCGGTGGGAGCGGAAGGTGACGAGGACCCAGGAACGCTCAATAATAGGCTGGAACGATGTCTGGCAGGGGACCTGCCACTGTGTGGACTGGGACTCCTACTCCTGAGACTCCCGATCGGACTCGCAAAACCGCTTCTGAATTGCCTGTCCCTGTCCCTGGCGGGTGTAACTACAGAAATGTGGTCCTCCTCCATAGAAGAGGAGGACGTGAGGATGGATGCCGCGGAATCAAGGACGGAGGGAACGCTCTGTTCAAGTTGCTCGGTGCCTTTTGATCTGGGAATACGGTGTGGATTTGGTGGGTGGGAAGATGGGGGCGATGGAGGGCCGATGGGTTCGATGTCTCGTTCGAAGATGGCCGAAGAGGACGAATGACTGGAGAAAGAGAAAACATGCCACCGTCAGCGAACGAGAACGAGAAAGGGAGTGGCATAGTCCTACGCTGATGTGGGTGATGAAGGTATGGAGGAGGGAGAACGAGAACCGAGTCTTGCATTGGCTGACTGCAAGAGCTGCGAGGTGTGGGATGAAAGCCTGTGCTCCCTGTGGGATGGGGTGAGGAGGGTTGAATTCGAGGTCATCCTACGAAGATCAACAGAAGGCGAGTGGTGAGGAGGCGAGCCCATGTTGGCTGCGAAAACGTTAGAACGAAAGAACCAAGTAAGAAGACAAAGGGACACTTGCGTTGTTGGGTTTCTTGTACCGTAGCCAAGGTCATCGTTCGAGCAGAGGTGGCAGCGATGGTAGGACGGAACCAAAGTGGCCTCTGAGCTTGGCTTAATAGCGAAATGAACGTCCTCGCAGTGGTGCGGGAACCTTCCATATGAGGAGATATGACCCCCCGAAGATGGGTTATCTCTGCCCTCCAGTGCCACCGTCGCCGCTGTGCTTAGTGTCTTTGTTTCATGCCAGCACTGCAGTGGCAGCAACGGACCTATCGATCATTGCATGAACTCTTGGCTGTGTCGTCGCTCGTCGAGTTCCGTGCTCATTCTCTCATTGTCCGTGCCAATCAGGTTATATATAGCTCTCTCTACGACCACGTCGGTGCTCGTCACAAGGACGATGCGAAACTTGTCCGCCGTCTCAGCGCTTCAGCCACCGCAGTATTTGCCGGCATCGAAAAAATTCTGCAATCAGTGACACCTGATGCTGTCAAGACCAGTACCCCCGAGTCCCGACCCTGTCAAATGCTTTCCCCAATCCTGCACCATTGTGCATCATGCCATTTCTCGTTTCATGTTTCCGATACTTGTCACTTCAATCTTCTATCTCGACCGGAGTCTCGGGGGGAGCAGTGATGGAGAAATTCCGTAGCTACTTTAACTCAGAGTCTCAAAGCAGGAAATCCTTCTAAGGGGGAAAATTTTGACAGGTTCACAGAATCCGTGTACTATTGTTTCGGCTGTTCAAGGAATACGAAGAGTACATGTTGGTATGAATTATAACGGTACAAGTCTTCGATTTACCATGCATTTGTGAACTAGAAGAGGCTTACTTGCGCTACAAGGGCACCCGTGTGCGAACGACTTGCCTTGTCGAAGATATTTCAAAAGTGGTGTCATGCAATATTAGTATCATTCTTGAAGCGATGGCATCACTCGAGGCACGCTGCGATGCAGACTCTGATAGCAGAGGACAGCAAGCAACTCCACGTGATCGTGGAGGTTATACTCTCGAACAGCCTCGAACAGCCCACACAGGCGACTTTATCAATGCGCTGTCAAGGCGGATAGAACCATGGCACGAATCAGTCCCGCGTAGTGGACCTTGACAGCACAGAATGTACGAATGTGGGAAGTCACGATACCAACGACACATACAATAATCCATCAAAAACCGTACGTAACAATGTTCAACAAAACGTCCATCATCAACGTGACCGAACAGAAAAAAAGCCGATAGTCCAACTGGGCGTCCATAGTAACTCTGATACGCTGGCTGTCCCAATTCATCGTCCCCCGA
This sequence comes from Tylopilus subfusipes, assembly GCA_038091275.1. Classification (NCBI taxonomy): domain Eukaryota; kingdom Fungi; phylum Basidiomycota; class Agaricomycetes; order Boletales; family Boletaceae; genus Tylopilus; species Tylopilus subfusipes. The sequence continues at coordinate 6,851 of JBBPOB010001162.1, forward strand.
TGGTGATGCATGCAAAGAGTCCAAATGTACAATAACAGCCTGCGAAATACGTCAACGGCATCAGTCCAAGAAGTTCCCTCGAGACGTCAAAAGGTTATCACCGACCATCTTTGGAAAAACCCCCTTCAGCTCGACGGGCGTTAAATTACTTACACGCCGCACACGGATGGGTCGACTTGGACGTAGGTCACGTCCACTCTGCCAAATTGAGCCGCCTGATCGTTCGTCAGAGCGTTCATCGCCGCTTGAGAGACCGTGAACCCAGTCTGGGACCTGTCCACGGCCAGGATGTTGACCGTCTTGCCAGTCCCTGCGTACGTGGCGGCATAGCACGCGCCACATTGCGGAGAGTTCCAGCCCGAGACGGTGTCCACCCCTCCGACGTTTGGGAAGGTGGGGAGCGAGCCCAGCGTGGTCCAGTTGGGATTTTTGGTCTCGAGACCGTTGGGCCCAGTGGAGCACGCGACTTGATCGAGGGAGAGGGACCCGTTGTCATAGTTCTTGTCGTAGGAGAGCGTCGACGGCGTCTGCGCGAGGACGCAGAGACCAGAGGCAAAAGCGAGGACGGAGACGAAGAGGGTGCCAAGGTGGTACATGGTCGACTGGGGCACCGAGTGTTCGATGGAGAAAAGATGGGCTGTAGTCAAGCGAGAAATATGAGACCCTTTTTATACGCACGGCAACGCCGAGCAAAGCGAGAACCTTACCTCGAAAGACGTACTCGTCGGAAAAAGAAGGGAGATTGACATGCGGGATTCAAACGAGAGGAGATTCTCGGCAATGCGGAACATAGGAGTCACGGGGGGGGCGGTAGTGATCCACGAACAAAAAAGGGTGACGACTGACTCATTGACGAGGACGCTGTACCGTTTTCATGTCAGGCCAAAACATCATGATAGCGAGCGGTATTAGATGCTTGAAACGTCGGTGTGTGAATGTCTTAGCCATTCAATCGACCTGGCAGGAGAATATGAATGGTGCTATGACGCCCATCACTTCCTCGTGACGGTAGAAAATGATTCGCGCACGCTTATGCTGAGCCACACACACGGGGTCAAATATCCGCTAGGTGAGTTGACATGGACCACAATCATCTCCGTTTGGAGGATGCTTGAAGACATTGTTATACCCGCTGCTCGAGCCAGTGGCCGTTCAATGCTGCACTCAATTCGTTTAGCTGGTTTGGACATGTTCTGGAAGAGTATGGTATGTCAACAAGATAAGTTGCGGCCATGTACTCATCTTTACTTCGTCTTCGAGCTGATTTTCCCTGTTGGGAGTCGCCGTCTCCACGCGCCCCACGAAGCGGGAGGTTGAGAACCACAGATTACCTTTAAACCCGTTTTGTTCGGAATCTGTCGACGTGTCAGATCTTCAGATCCGGACCTCCGTGCGTGGACAATACCTGTCCTGATGTTGCGAAGAGCTCTCGTCTGCCATCATGCGTCCTCACGGAAAGAACCATACTCGTCGGAAGTATTCGGAGCTCGCCTTCCTAGTCTCCCACGGGTAGACCAAAGAGTCGAACTAAGTCTAAGGTTTCTATTCGTTCCAACAAGGTCAGCAACAAGGTCAGGCACAAAGTTATCGTGACTCGGAGGCAGACTCCGGGACAGGCACAATGCTACATACGTTTGTCGGATGTGGTTGCACCTTCATACTCTTTTCGATACTTCGTGCGCGGACCACGTTCAGAGGATGAATACGAAGATATACAAAGTTATATGTACTCTGAAATATATAATGCAATACGTGACTAGAACAACAACCGAATAGACTTGGAGGAGCGTAGGCAGTCCACAACTTCATAGGCTCCCTTGTCCAATACAGTCTCCAGAGGAGTCTGTCCTCTGGAATTGCGTGCATTGATATCACAACCACCGTGGACAAGGATCTTTACAACCTCCCTCAGCAGATTCTTATCAGGACTATCTAGATAACGAGATCTCTGTCCTGCGAGGACATGGAGGACCGAGTCTCCGTTGGTCGCGCAGACGGATGCATCAGCCTCATATTGCAATAACAAAGATACTATACGCAGGACCTCGTGAATGTTCCGCCTGATATCTGGAATTTGCACCGCAACCAACAAAATATCACGAGGGAATGGCGCTTGGTGTGCAAGCAGGTATTCCACGACGGGAAAGAAGGCTTGACGTACGGCTATTTGGACAGGTAGTACACCATCGACGTTTAGCACGGAAGCGCTGTAATCCCCTTCGAGCAGGAGCTTTGTTATCTCTAAGCATTGTTCGCCCGAGTACAACCACATGGCATGGAGCGTCCGGGTATCTGCTGTCTTGTATTGGCGAGAGTAGTCATTGGCCCATCGACGAATAAGAGAGACGATTGAATCCCACTTGTGAGGGTCTCCTGACCAAGACTGCACTGCTGAGGGCCAGATAGCAGGTGAAAGTGGAGCGCCATTTGAAATCAAGTAGTCCACCACAGAGACAAATCCTCTCTTGACGGCAGTGGCGAGAGGAGTATCCTGATGTTCATTCGGCCCGAAATGGCGGCAACCAGCGTCTAAGAGGATTCGGGTGGCGGTGAGACATTCTTCTTCGTCGCAGACCTGCACAACGTGGTGCAACAAACCATTTCCATCGCCATCGACATGGGATACGTTGGCTCCATAGGCTACAAGGAGACGAATAATGGACGAAGAATTACGGTTTAGTGACACTCTAGCAAGCAAGCCAGGGAGGAGCCCATCCTGTGGAGCGAGGGATAAAAGATATTGCACGACCGAGATGAACCCTTCAGAGACGGCTAGGTAAATTGCTTGCCTTCTTGTGGCATCGGACGCAGAAGCCAAGCAACGAGCCTCGACGAGGACTTGCACTGTCGATTGACATTGAGATTCCTCCGATTTGAATATCGACATTGCCACTTGTAGAAGGGTCTTTCCATTGTCTTCACGGGCGTGCACGTCAGCTCCTTTACGCAGGAGGAAAGGCACCATCGATGGTTGGTGCCGCAGCGCAGTGAACAAGATCGTGCGAGGTAATGGCACATGTTGGGACATAAGATATTCAACAACACGGCAAAATCCTCGCCGAACAGCACTGTAATACAGGGCTGTGCCGCCAGACCCAAGGTCACCGAAAGCAGCAAGGCACCCTTTGGCCAGAGCTAGATGTTGGTCTTCATCGTCCAGATATCGACTGACGACTTGTAACAGTGTCTTTTCTTCTTCTGGCTCAAAGCCTAAACCACCGACGTTACTCAGGAGGGACTTCAATGTCCTTTCTTGTACCGAATGATCAGGATCCATTAAGGACCAAATATCCGAAGGTGAACCAAATAGTAACAGGTAGTTGCCAACCTCGCGATATTTTTGTTCGGCCACAATTGGGAGGAGAGTCTGCCTACACAGGCTGATGGCGGAAAGTTTGGGGCCAGCATCAATGAGTATCTGTGCAATCTCTGGGAAAACGGATTCATCGGTGGACAGCATGGCGACATGCAGCAGGGGATGTTCATCCAGATTGAGAGTATGTACATTGGCTCCTTTATTGACAAGTAAGCGGATCATTTCGACTCGCTTCGAAGGAGTAACTTGCAGTGCCGCAAACAAGATCCTCGACGGAAGTGGCACACCGAGTGAAAGGAGATACTTCACTACGGAGATGAATCCTCGCACCACGGCGATGTGGATCGGCAGTTTGTCATCAGCGCCGAGTTCACGAGGACTGCAGCCAGATTTAATGAGCAGCTTCACAATAGTGAGGCACAGGTTCTCGTCGGACAGCTTCATAGCGATGTGTAGTGGGGTATCTCCATTGGCGGCAAGTGCATTCACGATAGCTGCTCGCTTATCAGCAAGTTGATCTTGTTCACTCATATCAAAGACATACCATGATCCTGGGATGCCGGGGGTACATCTGAAGC
>JBBPOB010001163.1:0-10743 GCA_038091275.1 Tylopilus subfusipes
GCTGGGGGAGCCCTTCGAGCTCTCGAATTGCCGGCGAACTTACGTGGGCGAATCCAGCAGCAAGTTGTCACCTCCCGTAAAGTGTCTACCTTGGTCACCGGAAAGGACGACCCAAACCGACAACCCGGTGCTATGGGACCGCCGGGTGGCATCCCTGATCGGCCCAGCGCGCTACTTAGAAAGAGTCGTAGTACGAATACACTAAGACTACCTAAGCGCGACGAAGGCAGTAAACCTGGTTATTGTGAGAGCTGTAGGGTAAAGTTTGACGATTTCGAATACGTGCGTCTTTTCTTTGTAAGGCTTCTGTTTATGCTCAACATCCAACAGCATATTCGAGATCGCAAGCATCGCAAATTTGCCAATGACGACTCGAATTATCTTCAGTTGGACTTCATGCTCAACCGTGTTCAGCGCCGTACTCGAGAACAGTACAAGGAGCAAGAACAATACTCGACCACAAATGAGCAGCAAACATGTTTTGAGGATTACCCAATGTGTTCTTCGCCACCGCTCGCGTTCCGAGAGAATGAAGAGGAAAACTTGTGGATTCGCTATGAGCATGCTGACGAAGACGTTCCTGATGCATGAAGAGACTTTCCAGTGTACGACTTGTTGGTTTAGTTTCGTTGATTAGACCACCTCATGTAACTTAGAGAGCACGCCCAGCAATATTTGGTGCGTCACTGGACACATTGACCACTTACGATATGGATGATATTGTCGAGGACCCCATACAATGTGGCATCCACGGTCCTCTTCAGCAAGAGGACCCCTTGTGGAACATGCGTAGGCTGCGTAGTTCATGATACCTCTGTCAGACAAGTTACACAAGCAATATGAGACGCCGACCATCAAGCATGTAGGTGAGGACTGGATTTCTGTGCTCTTTGAATCATTTCCCCATGGAGGATACCGATCTATGGCTTCTGGAGTACCACTTCGAACAAACTTCGGATCTATTATTCCTGCGAATGTAGTACTGGCCAGTATTTCCGTAACGACGTAAAACTACACATACTAAATTTGGTATCCGTCTGTTGGCTAGTAACTAGATTCAAGCTCAAGCTCAAGGCCTTTGCTACATATGCTGAGGTTCTTGAAATTTCAAGCAGAAAAAGAGGAAATATCTTCTGGGGATCTTTGAAAGGGCGCGGACAAATCTGCTAAGAAGAGTCGGATACTGTTATTGTACCGTAACAACTCGTAAATAAAAAAGTAATTGGGAAGCGTGTCAAGATAATGTGGGTTGCATCTATGTCATCAGTCTTCTCAGGGTAGGTTTCCTTCCACTCAATGGGGTGTTCCACAGAGAATTACGAAAATACTGAGTATATGTCTGGCTCGGACGAATATCACCGCGGTGCAATGATCAACTACTTTACCAAAAGCGTGCTGTGACCCGTAACGTCACGCCTGTAAGTAAGTTCGTCGAGGCTTGCAGTGCAGGATTGCTCTGCCCATCCGACGTCTCTGCGCTGTGCCGTCCCGCCATTCACCTACCCGCTTAGCCAGTTCAGCAGAATTTTCTCGCTTGATTCATCCAAACCGCAGAAAACCGCCTTGCGTTATCTAGAGATACCTAAATCCAGTAAGTATGATTTCCTCCCGTTCCAGTTGTGCTTTCGGACCCATAATTCTTCATCACTAGTCCCGGGACATCTAAAGTGTTCTGTAAATTTGCCTACGTCGACTTACAGAACGCTGCTGGCATTTTCTGCCAGCCACAGAATCTCCCATCGAAAGCCAATTATGTCGGACTCTCCAGAGGAATTGGACTCCGCGGACGAACTAAACGACGATGCACAACTTACGATACGTATACCAAATCCGAAGGTGTACATGGCTCGTCAGTCACAGTGGAAAGGTCGACGAGGGAAACCACGCTGTGACCACTGTCGCATGAACAATTTAAAGGTGAGACCGTTGAGTCGAGTTTGCGATTATATCGTGACATTTCTCTAGTGTGACAGAGTTCTTCCGACTTGTAACCATTGCTCCTGGGCTAATGGCAGGGAGTGCAGATACACTCCTTTGCCCACTCCAGCACATCGAGGTATTCCCCGATGCGATAGATGTCGCCTCAGGAATCTAAAAGTGCGTTCCGTAGACAATTCCAGATAAAGCTTCACCATACTGAGCAGCACTTTAGTGTGACCGCAATCTTCCCGTCTGCAATCACTGCGCCGAGGATTCTAAGCCCGAATGCAACTACACTCCTAAAAAGCGACACAAAGTTCCCTCGGATCATAGCACTGTTCGGGACAAACAGACAACACCTTATGGTGCCAAGACGGCCTCCTTTTTGGTTTCCGAGGTCCCTTCCAGCGAAGAGCCGAGCTCTGCTCCGCGCAATGGTCAGGGAGATTCCAGTGATGGCCACAGTTTCTATGGACAAAATGTAGCATCGTCGTCACAATCCCGTCGTACCAAAGGATCATTATCGGATGTTTCTCGAAGAGATGACTCTTCACCACACAATCAAACCAAGACACCGGAGCCTAGCGGGCGTCAGGCGGCGCCAAGCTCCTCACTCCCTGGCTTAGCTCCCCGGCAAACGGTTACCAACAACAAACTATCCTTCATTTCGCATTCCTTCTCCGATCAAGGGGCGATTGCTTCGAAGCCTCTGGCAGAGTCCTGGGTACACCCCTTGTTTGCACCACTTCCCGATGTCATTATCCAGAGAATCAGCAACGTCAATCCTGTTGAAATGCCAAATAGGGCCCTCTTCGAGGAAACTTTCGCACGCTTTTTAGATTGTTTACCCTCCGAATTATCAGAGACAGCGGCACTCACCCCGGAAGTTTACGCAGACGTTTGTCGTTCTTTGTCGGGAAGCGACGTCGAGCATCTCTCAGACCGTTTGAAGATGTGGGTCTCTTTCCATCACGTTCGGTTGGGGTCGGAGAAATATCACCTTCTGTTAATTCCCCGAGATCCGTTTTTCCATCTGGCAGCCTCTGAGGAGGAAAAACTGCGGAGGGATTACGTTAACCACATCGATAATCGCCCCAGCGCTTTGTCGGCAGTTGCTCCCAAGCCTGAAAACATCGAACATGACCTCGGTGGGTTTGAGTGGACGAGAGCTTTCGAAAGGATACCTGTGCGCAACCAGATATACGACATACTTGTCTATGCACATCGGACTCATGGCTCCTCCACATCTATGGTTTTCGAAACACGACGCATTGGCATGGTGAGTCGCCGCTGGCTTCGCGATTTCCTTCGCACTGAGCTCTTTCCCAGGCCGCGATAACATGGCCGATGGTCGAGATGTTCGTCCAGCTGTGCCCCTTGTGCAGTCTGCGGAACAAATCCAGTTCCTCGCATTCTGTCAAAGCTGACCCCCCACACGACGAGAGCATTAGACATTAAATATGCGAAATTGATGTTCCTGCGTATGGTTTCCACGAGAGCATCGCGATCCTACTACATTTGATTGCATATTACTACTCATCGCTACATAACATATCTGGTACGACTGTAGGAGGTGGTCTGCAAGACCACATATATTGTATTTAAAAGTCTCTGTGATGAGTCCAACGCGTTTGTAGCAGGGGCAAGAAGAATCAAATGCAGATAGTCTATCTGAATAGCAGTCGAAGATCAGAAACGCTGAACCAGTACAGTGACGTCGTCTATCCATTTATCGTCCATCTCTAGAGTTAGATTGCGTGAGGCGAGATTGATGTCTTCTCCGCCGATGGCATCACGGAGCAAGTCGAAGGCAAGGTTCTTGTGTGACCCACGCTCCTTCCGCTTTTTGAGGGAGCTGCCCACAATGCGAACCCATCTCTCCGCTACTTCACTCTCCGAGAGAGCCAAGTCGATGTTGTCGTATAGGTCCAGGAGTCCATCAGAGCATAAGATCAGGAAGGACTCTTGCCTATCCAGTGTTGTGTCGAACACGTAGTGGTGGACGTCTGGTATGTCCGAAACGTACGGCGGAGTCAAAATACGCGCTGCGTAGTGTTCCACCATAAGAGGTGCCATCCAATCAGGTATGTACTTCCCAAACATTCGACGCGTGTAAATTGAGGGAACCTTGAGCCATGTATCACCTATCGCTGTGCGAAATGATACAGGGTCAGGTGGTCATCGAAGAGACGTTACTGCGGACTTACCACGTGTGGGTGCGAGGTAACCGATGACCCTGTTGTCTGCGACACATTCCTCTTCTCCTGCGTGTTCGCGCATGATACGCTGACATTCCAGCGGGTTGTTGCCGTTGTGAAGCGAGTTCACGACGAATCCCGACCATTCCCCGCGTGGAGATTTTCTGCCAAGCACTGGAGACGAGATGAGAGAGGGCGATCGAGTCTCAAGAGCGTTATAGCGACCAACCTGCCTGTGAGTCCCCGAGATTGACGATCCAGAGATTTCTTTTCAACGGATCTAATAATGAAAAAACGATCGTCGCTCCTTGAGTGCATCGTGCAGAGATAGTCTCCCATTCGGATTCGTGGCGCTGGATGTATTCTCTGAGCTGCTCTGGGCTCATTCTGCACAGAGCGTCGCATGGAAGAAAGTCAAAGAGATCTGAACGAATGGAATGATCTAGGTGTCTGACTGCGTTTGTAAGCGCCGCTGAGACCAGCTCAGAGCTGGGAATCGTATCCGTGGAGGCGCTGAGAAGTGCCTGGAGCGACGTCCGTATCATAGCAGGTAGTCGCTTGCAGACAAAGTTCACCGTGTCATGACCACAGTGACCTATCAACCACAGGGTCAGCATGCTTATCGGGGCAGAATAACAGAAGTCGAGCACCATCATAGATAGCATTGAATTGCCAGATACCTCCATGCAGATCCCATTCCTCGATACTGTATCGGTCTTGAGTGAAAACGCCGTAATCAGAGCATGGTTGAAATGTGACGCTGTCGACTGATCTGGACGAGCGGGGCTCGCACAGGCGCTGCAATTCACTGTCAACGACGCTTTCTGGAAGGATATGATACGTCCAGCGTTGCCTGCCACCACGGCCAAGGTCAGTCGTGCGGAAATTTCTCACTTCCTCCAGGGCTTGAAGGTTTTCCGCGGAGGTTGCTGCAGAGAGAGAGACGACGTTGTACATCGTCGGGAAAGCGACGTTTGGAAGTGCTCGATTAGCACACCCGAGGAGAGGGGATTGGCAGCATAGCTAACGCATCTAGGGGTCCTTTATATGCGTTACCTTGACCCCCCTTGGATTCTTCGAGATCGGAGCATGCGGGAAAAACAAGGTCCTCGACTTCGCACGCGGAAACACTTCGATGTCCTCCTCGGCGAGCCATAATTGGTATTTCAAGCAACGAGTTCCAAAACTAGCGCAGAACGCGTCCTGTGAGATTCAGCCTAGCCGAAGAAAAGGCACGGTCCGCAAACGCTCGAGAGCTGGGAAGGAATGCCAGGAAATTGAATGAATTGTTTGACGCCTCGCGCGTAATAATGCAGAGCCCAGAGATGCGTTCGATACCGATGGCATTATAACTAAAGGGGTGTACCCGGCACATCGCTTTGTCAAGGACGTCTGAGATGCAGGGGGTTTCCATTGAAACGTCGTGGCGCATTTTCATGTCACAGCCCTGAATGTGTACAACGTTGCATGGCTGTGAGCATTTAACCTGGATAGGATCTGCCTGATGTTCAATTGAAATGAAGCACAGCGCATGAACGAAGGTTCAGCGAGGATATAAGATAGCAACCTCACCATGATAAATTGCTCTCATGAGCACGTGTGATAGATTATGATGATTATTATTAGTGCGTGTGGAGTACAGGGAGGCCATTGCCAGCCACGTCCGCGACCAGGATCTTGTACTCGTGGAATCCGCAAACTCAACGTTGTCTGTTCATTGCAGACCGTACGACAGAGTACGTACACAAGATCGAATCGAGGGGATGTGTTGGACCAAGAAAGCATACATATATACATAGGGGCAATTGCAAGAACGTGTATATCTAGAGCAAGGTATCATTCATGCACAATCGCATTTCGTAGAAGGATGTCACCGTAACTCGAAACTGGCGAACGCTAAATTGTAACCTCCAAACTCGTAGTTGATCTTGTCAGTCCTGCGGTAGCTTCCGGTATAGCCATCCGCAACCTCGTGTGGTTCGTTCCAACCGGCGGACGAAGAGGAAAGGGGGCGGGAGCCTGACAACGCACATTTGAAATCTTTCTGCGCGGCCTCGATGAGACTCTCTGCCTCGTCCTCCTCGGTGTTGCTGTTCGTCTGTTTCGAGATGAACAAGGTGAGGCTGAGTTTCGCAGGCTGGAAGATGTCGACGACACGCCTGATGAGCGTTCGCAAATCAGGGATGTCTTTGGCAGAAGACACGGGAGAAGTAGAGAGGTGCACATTGCACTCAAAACTAGCATAGGACCAGCCTTCCTCGGGCGTCACATGGATAGTATAATAGCCTTCGCCCTCCGAGACAGAGGGCCCCCACTTGAGGAGAGCGTTGGACGAATACCCGCAAGGAGAGAAAGCGTATGCATCCAGCGTAGTCAGATGAGGAGGAAAAATGTCCGTGATTCCGAGAGCAGCTGATAAGGTCTGGCCAGTGATGGAAGGAAGTGTTTCCGAAGACTCTCCGTCGAGGGGCGAGGGGGGCTCCGAAAAGAAGAATGGCTCACGAGCCTCACGCGACAGGCCACTCATGAGGATCTCAATCGTATAGTCTGGAAGGCCTGTCCCGGAATCATTGGAGGCTGTGAGGGGCTGTGTGGCATCATTGGGCTGGACATGCGTCGAAGGCAGAACTTCGGAAGGATTCGGAGTGGTTCCCTTGATGATCGAAGGAGTCGTTATGTAAAGGAGCCAGTGGTCGCCGTTTACTTTGCCGACAGTGTATGCAGCTCCATTGGGGAATATGGCGTCCAAAAACGTGACTTCATCCTTCCACTCCCGATGAGGGTCGGGTTGGCGTTCTGGGAACATGAAAGACTTGCGGGAGTAGAAGCACTGGTATACAGATGGAAGTGAAGCATGATCGCGAGCAATTTCGAGGATGCGCGGAAGACCGAGGAGGTTGAGTGTAGTTCCGCAAGTCTTTAAAATGACCCGGTGCGCGAAGACGAAGAGAGACGATTCGCTGTACATCAGACATGAGCATGCGGGCGAAAAACGAAAGCGCAAAAGAGGCGGATGGGCATGGACGAACATACCTTAAGAGATAAGCGTCGATTTGATCGCCTTCGACGACACTGAGAACTTTGCATCTGACGATGCCAAGCATGTCCTCCCAGACACTGCGAGGAATTTTTCTTAAACCGACTTTACCATCCTTTGGGGGATGCGCGTCCTGCACACTAGCGGCGGAAGGGGCGAACCACACTTCCAGCAGCTTCTCTGGACCCTCGAAGGGGGTAGAGGCGTAGAGGGTGTCCCTGTCATCAAATGCCATCGGTTTCGAGAGTAGTGGGGGGAAGTCTAGTGGGGGGATGCTATCGAGGAGGGGAGTCGTAGCCGCCGCAAAGGGCTGTTCCAGTATGCATGAAACGGGTTCTTTTTAGAAGTGGAGAGGTTCTCGCGACACTGGGCAGAAGTGAGTCTGCGGGATTGCGAAGACAAAGAGCCGCCTCGGTGGAGCGAGCGTTTAAAAATGTAGCACAGCCACAGACCTGTATAGGATGTGGCAAACTCCGAGCCCGCTTTCGACTCGCTTCAGCGTGCCGAGCCGAGGAGGACGCGAACGAGGACCGAGTCAGCACGGGGAACAGCGCCCATGATGCTCCGGCGAGTCCTGCCACGATTAAACCTCTTCAGAGTCAATGCCCCCCCCCTGTTGCCCACCACCGTCCGCCCGCTCTCTCTCAAGACGGTCCGCATCTCTTCCTCCCGTCACTACCGCGCGTCCCCACCCCGTCTCACTTCCTCGTCCCCTGGACCGTCCCGGCCCAGCGAAAGCACGTCCTCTTTGCCTCCCGATGCGACGGTCTCGCAGCGGCTCAAACACCTCGTAAAGTCGTACGGATGGTACGCGCTCGGCGTGTACCTCGTCTTCTCCGCGCTCGATTTCACCGTCGCTTTCGTGGGGATCAAGCTTCTCGGTGCAGAGCAAGTGTCCCAGGCTGCAGCATACGTGAAACAGTTCGTTTTTGGGTTCTTGCCTTCCGCGCCACCAGAACCAGGCAGGGATGAGATCGAGAGCGCTGCGGCGGGCAACGGAGGCCAGGAAGGACTGTACGCGATGATCGTGCTGGCGTACACGATCCACAAGACGGTGTTTCTTCCACTGAGGGTTGGCCTCACTGCCGCTTTCACACCTCGGATTGTGGGTTGGCTTCGCGCGAGAGGTTGGGCTGGCAACGAGGGAGTGAAGCGAGCACCGAGAGAATTGAAGGACAAGGTACGAAATACGAGGGACCAGGACTAGGTGCTTAGAAACTGGGACTGCCGTCTCGTGATAGACCTACGTTACATTCCCATCTATTCAAGTCGAATTTCAGCTCTCACGTCCGAATGTTGGTGAACTTCGGAATTTGTGGGCGTGGGCTTCGGACGCGGAACTTTCTGGAGCTAAAAATGGGGATGGTCGTTTTTGAACTAGACCAACTCGTTCTGCACCAATGACAACCTGGGCTCAATCCATCCGACATCCATGGTTCAACTCACCGACCATGAAACGCAAACTGTTCACCGACGACGACGACGACGACGGTTCCTTATCTCCTGACGTGTCGCCAGCGACTTTCTCGACCAGTCGTCGGAAGCGAGTCAGATACGATTCTCTCGAGCGCACGTTAGCACACATGACGCTTGGCAATGCGCTCCCTACCACCTTCGAGGACGCAGATATGTGCCCCAAAATCTCTCCGCCACGTCCTCGCGATCAGGAGACCCTGAATGTCATTCTACCGAGTTCGGTCGAGGAACCCGGTACAGCTACCTCCGAACCAGTTGACATGGAGGTAGAGCCTACTCGTAAGTCGTACTACTCTCTTCATCGACCCATCGTTTTGGTTTGACGGTCGTCCGAATCTGTAGAGGTCACCACCGACGCATCTGCCGCCAAAACGACACCGTCGCATGGCCTCCATGGCTGGGAAAGTATAGCATCAGGGCAGCTCGATATCAAGGAGGTGCAAATATCCTCCGCGGTGCTCGACTGCCTCAGGATGCAAACCAATCGCCCACTTGCTCCTATACTATTATCTTCTCAGACCTCTCAAGCCCTCGTGCTGTATCGCGCGCCCCGACCGCCGTCTCCGAAACCGTTGGAGCAAGTGCATGACGACGAGGATTCGGAGGAGAAGCCGTCTATCATGGTAGCTCACGAGGACGATGTGATGGAGGTTGAGTAGACTTGAGCGCTTTCATATGCATGTCAGGTACTCGTACGACAACAAAACCAAGAACATCTAATCCAAAAAGGAGCACGTAATCTATCTATGATCGTAAACGAGGGCAAGAGAAACGAGGACGACTAACTTGTACGCAGACTCGATGATTCTCGGATGTTACTACACGCACGACGTCCATTCGCACAAGGCTTCAATGAGAAGAGCGTGTGAGCGGCGAGTGACGCAATCTTGATATGATCTATATTTAGCTGTCTGTCTGTGAACTATACGCCATCATCGTATTGTCGGTGCCGGACGCTCCCTGGGACGATTCGTCACCTTGGTATAGACCGTCTGTAAAGTTCAAGTGAGAGTGGCGGAGCCGAGCATGAGCGTGGGGGTGGGGGACGTGATGCATCTGGGCTTGTGGATAGGGAGCACGCAAAGCGACTGGAGCGTTTGTTGTGGCCTTCGCGGCATGCTGCGAGAGATGGGATTGGGCTTGCAAGACGGGGCTGGAGGACTGGGCATTGGACTGTATGGGAGGAGACTGGGTGGGAACGGGAGGGGGATGGGCGGAGGGACTCGGGCGGCTGTCGGGGAAAGAGGGGGCAAGAGGAGGCGACATGGTAGGAGAGGGATCGCTGTGGGAAAGGGAGTTATAGGAAGTGGTTGTCAAACCAACTGAGTCCGTGTCCTGTGCGGAGAGGATACTGTTCTGCGGGAGCTGGGGCTGGCGTGACTCGACAGGGACTTGAGCGAGAGCCTGATCTTGAGTTGGCGGATTGTCCGTTGAATCGATCAGGATGGCGGGGGTGTTTTCCTCTGGTGCAGACTGCTGAGCGAGTTTCTGGGCGGCGATTTCTTCTGCAGTCAGGAAGCGGCCACCTGGGCCACGGGGACGACGCATCGCGTGCTTGTGTCTGGATTCATGGAGATAAGGCTGGGAAGCGGGGTGGTGAGTGCGCGAGATGGAAGAGGAGAGAGAGACAGACTTTGCGCTGTCTGGAGAGGCGGTGGACCTCTTCGAGACGGGCTCTGGCGACACGGCGCTTGAGGATGCGGAAGTACTGCTTTGCGTTTACGTAGAGGGGTTCTTCGTCCACGTTTGAGTCGGGTTCGATCGTGGGCTCTGTGTTGTTGTTGTTGGAGTCTGCGTCGTGGATGTGGTGGAATAAGTCTTGTGCTGGAGAGTTTCTGTGTGAGGGGGAGGAAGGGCCGGGAGAGTTGTTTTTGTAGATGTAGATTTCGTTCTGGGGCTGGGACGGGTTTTGGAAGTGGAGATGATGATAAGCGGGGGAGAGCAGCGGATCGACAGGATCGCCCATTGATTGGCTCGCAGCGTTCACTCTCAAACCATACCACACCAGCGCTCGCGTAACCCTCCAACCCCGTCACGTTGTTTCACACGCTCCTCCTCGAAATGTCCCTCGCCTGCATCTCCTGCGCCATCGCGTTCGACTCCCCAGGCGGC
>JBBPOB010001164.1:0-10728 GCA_038091275.1 Tylopilus subfusipes
CATCACATGACCCATTGCTGACATAATAACCCACTGCAACATATAATTTTCATACTTTAATAGATCAGCAACAAAACTGTTGCAATGACATGGGTGACCTAAAATGGACATATATCCACAGCCACTGGACCAAATCACATGACCCAAAGTGCAATAGATAGCCAAGAGTGTCTACTTTATTTCGTCTGACTAGTACTAAGCGAGATTCCCACGCTCTGACATGCTATATAACATGCACTTCAAAATAGTCAAACATTGCAATGGTTTTGTTGCTTAGTGTATAGGGGGGGTCAACATTGAGGTGGGTGCCAATGGGGACTGCAAGGTGTGAGTCCCTTATTTGGTTGGTGAAGATTGTCATTTCCATCTGGCTAGGGTATTCACATGTGATTCTGTGTGCTGTGAGAGGGAGATCAACAGCAACCATGGGAGACAGGGTAGGATCTTGTTCAAGGAAAATACATAACCAGGGTTGGGTGGCATCATTGTTGGACGGCCATCCAGACTCTGTGACGTCAGACATGGCATCAGGCTTGGGAGACCCAAGGCATGGAACAGTTTCACTAAGGGACAAGGGAGAAGTGATGGTGATGGTGATGGAGGACTTGGGGATGTTGGAACACAGGGACATGGCTAGTGATGCAGTAGAGGCAACAGTGGGTAGAAGATAGGGATTTCTGGTTTGGAGGATAGAGGTGGAGTTTTTTATATGCATCCAGGATTGTTTTTATGTGTTTGAGATCTCTCTCAGGGACCTACAAGTCTTTCTCTGTGATATAGCCTTTCCATCAGACCAAGTATAATAAGCCTGCTGTGGACTTCTTGTGGCATAATACATATCCACTCGACTTCATATTCTTCTTCACCTTCTATTAGATCCAGTGGTGGCACTGGGAAGTTCCATTCATGGATGGTGTTTTTGTGATAGGGCAATAGGAGAGAAGCATGAAACACAGGGTGGATCTTTCACATTTTAGGAAGGCAGAGTTTGTATGATAAGGGGAATAGGATGTCCATAATAATAAATGGTCCTTCTCACTTTGATGCAAACTTTGGTGATATGAGATCTCGGTGGAGATTGTGGGCTTCTAGCCACATCTTATCTCCAGTTTTGAAGGGTTTGAATTTCTTTCATACTTGGCTTGCCATTGCTTGTCAGGTGAGGTCATGGGTGGTAAGGGCTAAATCTCAACTTTCTTTTAGTTTCTTGAGTTGAGTTTCAATGGTGGGAAGGGGATGACAATGGAATCACATTAGGAAGGGAGCGGATTTTGTATCCCATCATTTGGAAGAATGGAGATTGTCCTGTGACAGAGTGAGGGCAGTGATTGTGCATGAACTCAGCTTGGGAGATATGATTGGCCCAAGATCCAGGATCTTCCTTGCAGAAGATCTGAAGGTATGTCCCGACTTCTTGGTTTACCTGTTCTGTTTTCTTTTTTTTTTCCCATCTGTCTATGGGTGGTATGTGGTGGATAGGGCAAGGGTGTATCCTAGGGCTTTCCCTAATTCTCTGACAAATGTGGATGTGAACTGTGGTCCTCTATCTGAGATAATTTTGTCATAGAGTTCAAAGTGTTGGTATACTTTGTGGTCAAAAAGGGTTGCTATCCCCTCAGCAGTAATAGTTTTCTTGGTGGGGCATAGAATTACCCCCTTTGTAAGCCGATGGTCAATCATGACCAAGAGTGAATTGAAGCCATTGGAAGGGGGAAGGTTGGTGATCAGATTGCAAGAAATCTGTTGGAAGGGGTGGGTGGCATGGGATTTGATTGGGGTTAGCAGGGGTATGGTGGGATGTGTGTTGACTTTGTTTTGCTGGCATGTGGTACAGCCTTTACTGTCTTTTTCAGGCAACTTGGCAACGTGGGAAATTACTTCTCATTTCACACCCCATCCTTGGCCCCGCTATATCTCCTCAACCACTGAGCAAAAGACGACTGGAGTGGTACCATTCAACTTGAGTTGCCCTTCCACATTTATTCCACATTGACCGGTTGTCATAGAAAGAAAAAATACAATATTGATATTTCCCAGCTCAGAGTGCCCTGGCTTTGAAAAATCTGACCTTTAACAAATGTCTAGCCATGCCTCAAGGACAGAAAGTCACCCCAGAGATCCAGTGGGCTGTTGTCCACCTTTTCTGGATGCTTCCAATTGACCAAATTACAATAGGGCTCAACCTATCCACCCGTACCATAAGACGCATACTTTCACATTTCGAGACTGAGGGGACAATCCCACACCCTCCCCATGCCAAGGACCAAGGTGAAAAAATAGGTAACAGACATCTCCATGATGTTGACGTTGAAGTAAGTACTGAATATCTTTTATTTCATGTCTACCAATGTATCTTCTTTGAGTTCCTCCTTGGAATGATCAAGAAATCGCCCAACTTGTATCTAGATGAGCTCCAGGAAATGCTCACGGTGTCCTGTGGTGTTCATGTTTCTCTTTCCACTATCTGGCAAACACTACATAGGACTGGTTTCACAATGAAGAAGGTGAGCACTACGTTACTTCAAAGAAGTTATTATTCATTTGTCTAGATTACATGTGTTGCAGCTGAGCACTCCCAGCAGAAATGCCTTGAATACATTGCAAGGATTAGCATTTACAAGCCAGAACAACTCATCTTCGTCAATGAGAGTTCTGTTGATCATCGGACGACATACCACAGGCGCGCATGGTCAATCCGAGGAACTAAGGCACAACAGAAGGCGTTTTTCGTGTGCAGATGCCAGTAAGACTCTAATTTCAGTATTGCAACTGCTACTGATGCAATTTTAGTTTCTCAGTTCTCCCAGCACTTTCCCTGAATGATGGAATCATTCACTGTGACATTGTGGAGGGATCATACTGCACAGACACGTTCACACAGTTTATTGAGAACCTGCTCTCCAAAATGCAACCATTCCCAGCTCCAAACTCGGTTATCATCATGGACAACTGTAGCATTCACAAGCATCCCAGGATCCAGGACATAATCCACGAAAGGTAAGTGTCACACACTATATTACTACATGTCGCATTGATTGTTGCATAGGGGGATGCAATGTGAATTCCTCCCACCATATTCGCCTGATCTGAACCCGATTGAACTTGCATTCTCAGCGATGAGATATCACTTGTGTAGGAAAGGTGATTATACTTGAATGGCCATAACAGAAATGGCAGACGAAGCCATCTACATCATGCTTCTCAGCGCATTGTATACAATCACTACTAATGACGCTTATGGTTGGTACTTGTACTGTGGTTATGTCTGATTTGTTGTAGTCTTTTGAATACCGCTTTCCTGTTGTTTTCCTATCTGCATGTAGTTGTACACTGTAACCTAGTGTTGGTGTTGTAGTATCCTAGCACTCATGTGATTTGGGTTAGGACCATGACAGTGCTTGACTCAGAGGTGAAGAGTAGGCATGTGAAGTCTGTACACATTCCCTTGTCACGGCTGATGAGCTCGCTGCTCATTAAAGAACGTAAGACCAGGCATAAGACTATGCTTCTTTAGCCAGAAGACTCAGATAGAGGTCATGGTGAATGATCTGCAAAAGAATATTCCTTCAACTGCTGTGAAAGCAACCAACCTCTCAGCAAATGTCAAACTTTGAACATTGATCAGAAATCCATTGGAGAGCTCAGTCAGCCTTTAAGTTGCACTTGACACAGGGATTTGCATTCGAGTCCATGGTATCGAAGAGGTATGACTCAGTGACTGGCACATTGCAAGGGGTCCTTTATGTAAGTATCAATGAGGAGTAAGTAAGTCTCGCTTCCATATCTTCACATCATCCCAATGAGTTGTCTGCTTACTAGTAGATAACCCACGTGCAGGATGTGAGTTGGACTCCAACCGTGACTACCATGAGCCCCCAAAGGCGAAAGCAGACAGTGACCAAGTTGCCTGACAAAAAAGGTTCTAATACAGGTAAACTACAACATTTTTGCTACGTGACCAGTACTGGCTTGCATACACCTTCAGCATCAACTCTGAAAAGCAAGGCTTGTGAGCAGTGTCGAGAAAAGAAGACACGCTGCATTTTTTCATCTGGGAAGTCTATCTGTCGACGTTGCAATAAGGATAATGCTGAGGAATGTGCCCGAGTTGTCAAAAACTCAGAGAGTGGTTCTCAAAATGCTTGAGCCTCGAGTGCTCCACCCTCTCAGGCTGCTGTTCCCCAGCTTGGCCCAGGTCACAAACGCAGCTCTAGTGGCACTCAGAAGCTCACTGAAGCCATGGATGACTCAGAGCCGCCATCATCTCCCACTCACCAATACAAGGCAAAGCACCCATGTCAGACCCATCAGCTCACTGGTGATGTAGCCCATGCATTTGAATCCATCTCGCAGACTCGGACTCAGGGCAATCTACCTCAGGCTGTGGCAAATTGATTGGAACAATTGCCGAGATTGACTACGACCATAGCATCCTTTATGACAATTACAACCCCACTAGCACATTCCATTTCCCCTCTGATGATCCAGCCTCGCATGCCAGCATATTTATCAATTCAATTGCAGATCATGAATCCGAGGCAGGAACAGATGATGGCAAAATCTTCAACCTTGATGATATCTCAAGCAATGGCCCAAGTGATGGTTCCAGTGATTCGGAGACTCAGAGTATTGAGCAAAAGATTCAACAGAGTCTTGCAGCCACTCGACCAAAGCCAAAGCCACCATGTGCCAGTGGCAAGCAGTTGGGCAAATCTAATCTCGGATCATATGATCCTGAGACATGTTATGAGTTCCTACTAGTATATATTACCCAATGAAACAATTCTTATGGTTTACCTATTCTAGCATTTGTTATGGAGTGCAGTGTCTGTGTCAATACAATGAACTGTCCATTCCAAATACCATCAGATATCTCCCTTTTCCACCTTCATGCTCTCGTCGCCCAGAAACTCAATGTCCATCCTGACAATCTTGCACTCTGTTATCGTCTGAGCTGCGACAAGGTCAAAGATGGTGCAACGTCCATCAAGTCCAATGAAGAACTTCAGATCTTCAAGTCGTGTTTGAGAAAGGATCTGGTGCCCCCACGCCTCACCAATGGACAGCCGTCCTTGCGCCCAGTCAAGAAGGTTGTTGTACTCTTTGAAGATGCATAACAGGCAATGGTGCTCCAACTAGTAACAACAGCACGGATAAAGCAGTATGTATCAATTTTCACCAGGATATCTTCATTTACTTACCATCTGAGTCACCTCTAACTAAGGGTTCACAAGCAGCGACAGGAAAACAGTCCAGTTCTACAAACTCCAACCACAATGGTCTGCTAGATGGGAGTGGCCGTCGTGAAAATATTATCCAGAAATTACAAGATTACTGGATGTGCAAAACACATTCCAAATCCCCTGAGTTGCCAACATACTGCTGGTCCGATAAAAATGGCACTTGCCACAAATGAGCTCACACTCACTTTGAACAGTGGGTGCTTGTCATTGTATGAATACTATGTCATTTTCACGTATTGCCACTGACAAAATTATTAGATGTGCAACAAAGGATCGGTTGAGACAAAGCCTCCCAAAGTGATGATCAACACTGCCAAGCCACCCACTGGCAGTAAATCCCGCGGTGCCAATGCAAATAACGATGTTGCCCTCCAAGTCACCCCGAGGCGGAGCGGGCCAATCCTCAGATCACTGCTCAGGCTGGCACAAATCTAGTACCTGCGGCTATGCCATCCGCAGTTGGGACACTGATGCCTGGATACTTTCCTCCTCCAGGTGGCGGGTATGGATATCCCCCTGTCTTCATTTTGCCAGCATCTATGCCATACCATGCCATTCCATATCAAGCCAGCATGCTGAATCATAATTTGTTACATCCCCCACCTGCAGCTACATTTGGAGTCCAAGTCCCTCAGGCTCCTGGTCACGGTGGTCATGGTGTCTCTCCTCTGTCTGAGTCACAGACCTCAAGTGGCAGCAATGGCACGTCATCCACACATTCGCATTCCCCACTGGGACCAGTGCCGACCAACGAGATTCCTATAATCAATGCATGACTCAAATCCCTTGATCATCAGCCACACCGGCGCCTTTGTAATGTCAAGTTTGAAGATTTTTTCGCACAGCTAAATGACGAAGGGTTTGATCTTTTATCACAACTAGCTTTGCCTCAAGTGACATCTGAATACATGTTGAGATTGGTTGGCATCAAACAAGGAACAAGCATTTCACTTCTCAACTATGCAAGGAAGGATATGGCGGCACTTAGGGCAGGAAATCTTGTATTATATGATGCCTAGATACACTGTGAACATCATGACCTTACTATTGACTACAATGTGATGCTTTTTACTTGTTGTAATAGTAAGAAAAGAACCCACAAAGAAGAGGCCGGTCCTAGCTTGATCCCAAATTTTAGAAAATCCAAGAATTTGTTTTTTGGGGATTGGTTGGCACAGAATATATGTGGAAGGTCAACTTGAGTTGAATGGTACCACTCCGGTCGTCTTCTGCTCAGTGGTTAAGGAGATATAGTGAGGCCGAGGATGGGGTGTGAAATGAGGAGTAATTTCCCACATTGCCAAGTTGCCTCAGTAACATATTTGCACATGAATTGTGTGAGTCCTGGCCATCAGAAGTCGGCAGTAACAAGTTGACATGTTTTTAGGTAGCCAGGGTGGCCAGTGGTTTCATGGTCATGACATCATTTGAGGATATCTTGACGAAGGTTATTGGTAGGGGGAACATAGATGCGACCCTGGTACATGAGAATGTCATCTTTGATTTGCCAATCAGAGAGGCAGTGTTGAAAGGCAAGGGGGACATCGTTATTGAGGGATTGAAGAGTTTGGAGTACCAGGGGGTCAGACTTGGAAGTGGTGGAAATGTGATCCACTAGCAAGGTGTCAATTAATTGAATAAATAGGGATGGGGGAAGTAATGTGACTTTGCCATTATCTGGCACTTCTTCTTTAGAGAAGAAGTCAGGTCATCATAAAAGAGCGTCAGGACTGATTAGGAGTTTCCCAGCGATGTGGGTCATCTTTAAATCAAAGTCACTGAGATCCAGTAGCCATCTGGCCTGTTGATGATTCAGGGTTTGTGTGGAGTGAAAGTATATGAGGTTTTTGTGGTCAGTGAAGACTGTGATAGGGGTGGATGACCTTTGGAGGCAATGGTGCCATGCTTTTAGGGTGCAGATAATTGCAAGGAGTTCCTTGTTGTAGATGTCATAGTTTCATTTGGCATCTCTGAAGGATTGTGAGAAGTAGGCACAAGGGTGCCATTCACAGTTTTCATCTGCTTGAAGAAGGATGGCACCTGAGGCTACAAGGGAGGTATTGGTTGCAATTGTGAAGGGTTTGGTTTTGTCAGACATGGCAAGGACGGGTTTAGTCATAAATGCAGTTTTCAGGTCATCAAATGCCTTTTGGCAGGTGGTTGTTACACTTCATGGCATATACTAACCTCTAAAAGTGAGGAGGACATAGGCTTCTCCTAAGAGAATAGTTTCCGTGTTCAAGTCTCCATTGAGGGAGACTAGGTTGATGACTAGGATGGCATCAACAAGTCTAGAGAATGCTGAAGGCAGCACTTTGGTAGTGATGTTGCTTACTGTCATAAGTTGACCAAGGAAGTCTTTAAACTAAGCAACCAAAGTTACTCAGGACACGGCAAGGTCAAGATCACAAAGTAGGATTCTGACAAGAGGACAAGGTACAAGGTAGAGGCTAGTTGTTTGAGAGAACTAGTGTAGAGAATCTGAGTACTACGAAGTCGGATTCTTATATCTATGGTCTGGCACACAGACCAACCTTAGAAAGGAAATATAGAAATTGTATGACTAAAAGAAGCCAATGAGAAAACAGAAAGGGAAGTTGTATGATCCGAAGGACCAATGAGATAATGATGGTAGAAAGTCATACCACTAGTACAATCTTCCAATAGGAAGGTGAGATCCTATGTCCTGAAACGGGATCAGGATTAGTAATACAGAGACAAGCGAAAGATGCATAGGTCACAATAATAGTACAAGAAAAGTGAAAAGTGAATCATAATAGTGGTGGACCAGATTTTTCTTTGTGAGGTTGAGAAGGGGTTATACAACATTGGAGTAATCCACAATAAAGTGGTGGTAATAGTTTGTGAACCCTAAGAATGACCTTACTTCCTTTATGGTGGTGGGGATTGGCCATTCTGCAATTTCATTGAGCTTTACTGGGTCCATTGTGACAAACCCATTTTTGATGATTTGACTTCTTCAGCATCAAAGGTGCATTTTTCCAATCATAAATGAAGGTCCAATTCCTTCATTTATTGAAGTACCCACTTTGTTCTTTTGTCATGGGTCTTCTGGTCCTTGGATACAATGAGAAGGTCATCCATGTAAATGACCAGCCATCCTTCGGTGATCATATCTCAGAATGAATTGTTTATGAACCATTAAAAGGTTGCAGGGGAGTTCATCATTCCAAAGAACATGACCATTGGTTTGAAAAGTCTTGTCAAGACTGGGCTAACTCCAATGTACAACTCTGGAACTCCAGAGTTTTACTAGACAGTAGGACTTCGGCTTCTGTCATATCCATTCCAACCCCTATTCCACTCCTTCTACTGCCCCTCTGCCGAACTCTGGTCTATCTCTGGTCTGCCCTCATTCTAGATCTTAGGACTCCCCTCAGAGTTCATCTCCTCCGCATCAGACCTCCATCATACTGCTACCTGATCTCTGTCACACATGTATCCCATCATTCCCTTACTCCCTTTCAATTTCTGCTTCACATGTACTTCTGTTCCTTGTTCCTAACCACATGTAACTCCTGTCTCATCTCTTCTCTCCTCATGTCCTCTTACTTATCTCATTCCTTACCACATGCTCCTCCTGTTCCAAACTCCGAACTCTGATCTGAATTCCTACTATATAACTCCTATCATTACTGCCATGTAACCTCAGTACAAATATCAACTATAGTCACTCCTCCTTGCTCTCGTCCCTCCTTGCTCCTTGACTTCTCAGTTCCCTCCTACCTTGAACCCCTGCTCCTCCGAAATTAGGACAACAAGTCTAGGCAAGGGCATGACACATAAGTCCTGCACCAAGTCCTATATGTACCCCATCCTATCTCCATCAGACCTCTGGTCCATCCTGAACTCACCTATCCCTGCCCTCTTTAGTTCCACCTGGACTTTCTGCAGACTTGAATGTGGAGGAACCAGACTTGACAGCTTCAATGTATGTGTTGTGCCCTTGTCAGTCATGTCCTGTATTTCAGAGGGTCGGAGGTCGGGGGGATAAGTTTTAGATGTAAGACCCAACAATGAGTCAATCTAGTAAGAGGATGACAAGAAAGGAGAAGTTATTCTTAGTTGATATTCAAACTGGAGAGTACAGGGAGTAATCTAGGAGTTTATATACTATGGAGTTGCATAGGATTGATAACGAAGTTCATAGATATTGGTAAGGAATTCAGAATGGGAGATAGGAAAACCGGAGCTGTGCTCCTAAGCGAGCACCGGCTCGGTTGAAAGTATTGAGCAGAAAACTAATACAAAAGTGGAACAAGAAGATGTCATAACTAGAGTGGAGAGGAAAGCATATGAGGAGATCTAGTCCGGAGTAGAGATAGTACCGGAGTACTGGAGATAGACTTGAAGAAGTCCAGGATATGACAGTATCCCCCTCTTAGGCCTGAACCCTTGAAGGCCTTAAGCAAGGAATGATGTGGAGTGTGATTATGTTGGAGTCCGAACATGTCCTGAGGCCTATAAAGTCCATCACATGTGGTTTGTTGCTTCTTTATCACAAACCACCATGTCCGACCTTGCAAACATCAAGCAGTGGCCCGACAAGGATCTGGCAGAGCACCCTGACAACGACAATGTTCTTGGCAAGGCCAAGTACAATGAACGATGGTGGTGAGCGAATGAGTGCAAGGCAGAAGAGGAGCAGAAAAAGGTGGAGGAGGAAGCGAAGCACAAGGCAGCAGAGGAGGCCAAGTGTAGGGCAATGGAGGAGGTGGAGGCTCAGAGGAAGGCAGTGCTGGAGGAGGCACACAAGCGTAATGAGGCCAAGGAGGCAGCGAAGCGGAGGGTGAGTGCTAGCTCATCTTATCTTACATGTATTAATGGTGGTAGGCAGCGACAATATAAGCAGAGCAAAGTTCCATTCAGAGTGAGGCGCAAGGCAAGCACAAAGAGCTGCTGGAGTGTGTCAAGTGCACAGAGCACAACCTGGAGTGCGTGCTTGGCCCAGAGAAGTCGACATCATGTACCAAGTGCTGACAGTGTCGTTCGTTCAGGAATATGACCTATAGAAACGCTAGAGAAATCTCTATGCTGATCAATCCCTCTGGGCCCAATCTGACTAATGAGCTGGTGATAAGACAACTATATCTACCAGATCAAATGATAGACAAGGCTATGCTATATCTAAAGAATGAGTAAGAAAACTTTAGTCAATTGGATCCCCAGTCGTTCTTCCTTATCCCAGTAATAGTACTTATAGGGATTAGGGTTGGCTACTGTTCTAGTTAAGGGATCTAGTCTATTCTACCTAATAAGGCTAAGCTTGACGCTAATCTACATCTAACTAACTAATACGAATGGCTTCCTGGCTTGGTTTGCCTAGAAAGCAAGAGTTATCTTGGCTTACTATGAAGGATTGTCAGATGTAGTAATATCTGACACTAAAGGTAAAGGTCTGTTTACAGCTGTTGTGGCGTACAGATCTGGTTTACGATTCTTACTAGCTATTTCAACAATAGGC
>JBBPOB010001165.1:0-10720 GCA_038091275.1 Tylopilus subfusipes
CGAGTGGTGCTCATGTACCTTTCTGGAGCTTCGCGATTCCATCAATCGTCCAGGGCGATGGGAAACACGATCTTTCTTCCCGGGAACTCGATGTCGACCATCGTATCCGGGAGTGAGCTCTCCGCTTCCAGCAAGAAGTCGAGGACCTCCTTTTGCGAGATGATCGCAGAATCGAAGTGGCACTGACGAGGCGGGTTTGGTGCTGTTGTGGACACGAGAATGTAGTCATAGAGCACGCTCACCATCATTGATCTGATGCACGGCGCAAAGGACCATATCCCGGGCATGTCGCGCGTTCGAGCCTCTGTCTCGAGCGCATGTACGCGCGCTCGCAAGTCGAAATCAAGCTTCATCGGACCATACTCGACGAGAATGGCGGAATCACCTGCCTTGACATTCCGTGTCAAAGGGTGAAATCTCGCCATGAACACAGAACAAGGAAACATACTTGACGGAAGGTCACCGTGGGCCTTGGACTCACAGATGGAGGCACAATCTTCTCAAGGATGGCACTGAGCTGACCAGTTTCGCTCTCAAAGCCAGGCTCAGCGCGCGGTGGAACAATGATGCCTGAAATTGCAGACTGAACATCTTCAATCCACAATCTCGCGGCTTCTGCACCTCTCTGGGCCTCCGCCCAGGTGACGCGCTTGAACGTCACCGTGCTTCCAGGGCTCAAGTGACCCAACTTCCACCTGTATCCCCAGATCAGCACCGCGATCTACCCCAAGTAGTCCCAGGTACTCACAAGTCGCCAGACGCAACGGTACGGGCACAGACATAGCCCCCCATGTCGGGTCCTTCCTGGGTGAGAATGACCGGCGTATCGCCGTTCAGATTGACAGCGCCTAACGCATAGCCGTTGTCGAGGATGTTGCTCGGGTGTGACCCTCCTTCGTCACCGTCAGCCCTCGCCCACTGTGTCCTGTTACCTGTTTGCGCTCTGCAGGCGGATACCCATGCGGTTGCTGGACGAAGTGATGGTCCATTGCGTCGAATAGAAAGAGGCGTTCCCCTCCGGGGCCAAGAATCCTTCGTCGTCGTGCGGACCGGGGAGGACGTTTACGATCCAGTATTTGGGGTATATGAGAACAAGGGATGTCGGTAGCACGAATGAAACAGGTTCTGTGTTTCGTGAGAACGTCGCTCGCAGTTGCCGAGTGCGATCTGATCCCCTGGTTTCAGTGCTCTTCCCTAAGACGAAGTGAGACTCTGCTACGCTCAGACTGAGTGAATGAAACCAAGACTTGCTTGATAACCACCCAAGCCCATCGAAGTAGACTTTGACCCCAGGTAACGAGGGATCTCCGGGAACCCGCCGCGAACGGCGAGATACACTCTGAAACCGTTGCTTGTTTCTCCTCCGACTTCCAACGTTCCTTTGGCAGGTACAACAAGACGAGCCCACATCGGTACCAGTTCTCGGTTAACCTTGACAGTAACTGCCTTTCCAGTCACGGCCACTACGCACGGAATGTGAAACGTAAATTTGCACCCAACTCCTGACAGTGTGACGATTTCGAGGCTCTCGGTTTCTGGGTGGTTCCCGACGAGACGGTTGGCAGCCTTGAACGCTTGCGTGTCCATGGGCCCACTTTGGGGCATGCCGAGTCCGATTCGGCGTCCAGGAAGATCCTGGACTGTAGCCTCTATGCCACCCGAGATGACCGTGAACGCCCTATTCTGTTTTGTCAGACATGGGGATCACGCGAACGATAGGCGAGGCGAACTTGGGGATATACTCGAATGTATCAAGAAAGGTAGTCGTGGCTCTCCCTATCTCGAAAGCTGTGCTCTCGCAAATGGCCCTCAGGTATGGTATATTATTGGGAGGTCCATGGATCTTGCAAGTCGACGGAGCTTGATGGAGACGAAGCACGGCTTCTTCTCTGGTGTCGCCTTTTACAACAAGTTTGCACAGGAGTGGGTCAAAAAAGGTCGTGACACTAGTTCCTGTTGAAATCTTGTCGAAAAATCAGAGGACATTGGAACGACACAGTAACTAAAAAAGTCGAACCCAATGATCGACTCGTAGCCAGTCTTGTTCTGAAAAGTCAACTTCCTGAAGGTGCCAGCACACGGCCGAAACCCGTCGGCAGGGTTCTCGCTGTAAACACGGACCTCGATGGCATGCGTGGTGCCTTTGTCCAAGTTGGCATCAAATATAGCTTGGGAAAGCGTGGGACTGTTCAAGTTAAGGCCACGAATCGCTGTGCATTCCGCCACTGCCTGAGCGATCATTAATTCCACGAGGTCAAGACCGGGATGGATCGCCTCTGTTATCGGATGTTCGACCTACAGAAGGGGTGCCGTGATTCATGAACATTAGATCGTTTCCGTGACCATCCTTGGGCTCGCTTGAATTCGAGTATTCATTTCAAGGAAGAAGAAGTTGCCAGTTTCATCGTCCACGAGGAATTCGACTGTGCCTGAAGGGAAAGCTTGGTATTTCTACATTCTCGGAGAATCGATGTTCCACGATTACCTGTAGAGGAATACTTGATAGAACGACACAGATGGATTGCAGCATCACACATCTCTCCACGGAGGTTCGGGTAGCTAGAGAAGAACGGGCTTGGTGTCTCCTCGATCACCTTTTGATGCCTGCGTTGAACGCTACATTCGTGCTCGCCCATGTAGACCACGTCACCAATGCCGTTTCCAAAGACCTAAGAAGCATCAGCGGCGGGAACTTATTTTCGAAGCCCATTAAGCTGCACCTGTATTTCAATGTGTCGCGCAGACGGATAATATCGTTCGATGAAAACTCCATGGTGGTAAAAGAGCGTCTTGGAAAGTTTAGATGCATATCGCGATAGGCAAGGAAGTTTGGAGAACTGACCCCGGCGCGTTCTCTCGTACTTTCGAACCGAGCTGAGAGCTCGGTGTCATCGCTGCAGATGACGAGATCCATTCCTCCACCCCCAGCAGTCGCCTTGAGCATGACTGGGAAACCGATCTCTTTTGCGATCCTCAAGGCTTCCTCTTTAGTGCTGACGAGTTCCTGCAAGCCGGGGATGAGAGGTAAGCCAGCTTTCTCCCCAAAGCTCTTGCTTCGTGCTTCGAACACATGGCACGAATGACGTCTGGCCGAGGTCTCAGCCAGATCATAGCAGCATCCACGACCGCCTGAGCAAAGTCTGCGTTCTCAGACAGGAAGCCGCATCCCGGGTGGACCACCGTGACATGTCTGTCCTTGCACACGGCGATGATCGCGGAGAGGGACAAGTGCAGTTCGGACTCCGAGTCTGGCTGTCCACCGCATGTGTCTTTCAAACGAGCGGCTTCGTCTGCGAGCGACACATGGGGGGAGAGGGCATCGGAGGCGGTGTAAACAGCAACGGTATGTATACCAAGCTGCTTTGCCGTACGTATGACCCGCACTGCTATCTCTCCGCGATTGGCGACCAATAACTTGTGTCCACCGTAGAATCCGCGACACTCCATTTGGATCGTCGTCGTGCTTGCAGTTTCGTCGGCATGGCATCAGGACCAACACCCTAGCGTTATAATCCCATGTAAGGTATTACAAGTGGTTATAATTAACTTATCATTTTCAAAAAATCGATTATAATGTATTATAAGGCCTTATAGCGCTAGGGTGCTGGTCCTGATGGGGGGACCTCTTTGAGCTCGGTGAGAGTTGGAACCGCTCACTGGCAGTGCTTGGGATATGTGTGCTGTCATGTGTCAATTATGAACTGCGGCGGCACCCAGAAAGCGGACGAGCCATTTCCGGAACGGTCTTGAAGATTAGTTCTTCTCCAGATCACCAACTTGTTGGCCACGCTCCTTCCTTGCTTATCGACGTATATGTGAACACCGTCGTAACTTGGCGTTCGATGAAGTTCTTTCCGGGGGATTCAAAGCCTTGGTATCGATTCGGTCTCGTCCACATTCCCCCCCTTCCCCTCGCTCTCTCTGTTTCGATCGTAGCTTTGGGTTTTCGAGCGCTGGGATCATGGCGAGCTACTTTGAGGGCAGCAGGACGAGTCCGGAAAGGCAGGTTTGAAAGAGCACGGTGCGTCATCCCGACACGGTCTCGCGACATGCACGTACCGAACGATCATCCTTCCCCAGACTGCTCGCCAACATTGCCGATTTCGACGACCCCAACATCGATGTTCAGAACGCCGTCGTTGGCGTATTGGGTAAGCGGAGCTCGTTGCGGTGTCGCGCTTGGCGAGCATGATCATGATTGAAATGAAATTGCGTTGACAGAGGATGATTCGCCGTATCCTGAAGTGCGATCGGCTGTGTCTAACACGGACGATCCGACCGTCCCCGCGTCCACCCTTCGCTCTTGGGTATTGGGTATGCGTCTGAGCCGTCCAGTCGAGACTTCCCGTACTGACTTCCTTGTGACCAAGGCATCATTTTGACGAACTTGCTCGCTGGGTTGAACCAGTTCTTCTTTTTCCGCTACCCATCAGTCACGATTTCGGGCTTTGTCGCGGTGTTGGTGTCGTTGCCGGTGGGTCGTGCATGGGCCGCGGTGCGTTTGCATGACGACCCCGACAGCTCTGGCTGATGTGTGGGTACAAACAGATCGACCCCAATTGGCGTATCCTCGGAATCTCTCTCAACCCTGGTCCGTTCACGATCAAGGAGCATGTACTCCTGACGATCATGTCGACCGTCGGTGCAGGCTGTACGTCCGTCGTATCATTTGCGTTTGTCAATTTCTGACCGCTTTTTCGAATAGCGGCGTATGCGGTATGCTCGGGTCGTTATGTCAATGTCACCCCCATGTCGCTGATGCGTTTTATCCGTTCAGACAGACATCGTTGCTGTGGAGCGGGTGTACTACAACCAGACCTATAACTTCAGCTGTGAGTATCACTCGTTCGACGTATGTCTACGTGGAGTGCTCACCGTCATACGGATTCCATCACGTCTTATCCTTCCCCATTCTACGCATTCCGCGGTTGTCGCACGACGGCCCTT
Source organism: Tylopilus subfusipes (assembly GCA_038091275.1). NCBI lineage: Eukaryota > Fungi > Basidiomycota > Agaricomycetes > Boletales > Boletaceae > Tylopilus > Tylopilus subfusipes. The sequence goes on from JBBPOB010001165.1 coordinate 4,948, forward strand.
GTCGATCTCCTTTCGCCGGACCGGTCTTTCGATAACTGTCTTGATTCCACCCACCCGAACATGCAACGGAAAAAAACGATCTTCATCCACTGCAGACCAATGGATGTTGGTGATGTCCACGCAGCTGCTAGGATTTTCCATCGGCGGTATTTTGCAACGGTTCCTCGTCCAACCCCCCTCTATGAGTACGCATTTCGCTTCTTTCAAGTCGGGGAACGACTTGCTGACGAACGTCGTTTCTACAGTCTGGCCAGACAATCTCGTGAGCTGTGCTCTGTTCAATACGCTCCATTCACAGTCCCACGCCGGTATGGGTACTCGCGGGGGTATCTCCCGCGAACGCCTTCTTTTTGTACGCGTGGGCGGCTGGTACTTTGTTCCCGGGTATCTTTTCCGAGCGCTCTCCTACTTTTCGTGGGTGTGCTGGATCGCGCCGGAAAATATCGTCGTGAACCAGTTGTTTGGATACGTTCACGGCTTGGGTATGAGCTTGATCACGTTCGATTGGTCGCAGATCTCGTATATAGGTGAGTACATCTGTCGTCGAGCGGGATCGGTTGTCTGACGGGTGGTTAGGCAGTCCGCTTGCTACCCCTTGGTGGGCCGAGGCTAATATCATGGTCGGCTTCGTGTTCGTCATCTGTGGGTCTCTTTTTTCGTTCTGTCCCAGAACGGTCGCTCATGTGCGCACACTGGCAGGGTTCCTGACCCCCATCCTCTATTACACCAACACTTGGTACAGCGTACTTGCCGTACGTATAAAATCCTCCCTTGTGATCTTTACACTACTGAACGGAATCGTCGACAGCATCTCGTCGCGCACGTCGTACGACAACACCGGTAGGAGGTACAACGTCAGCCGGATCATCAATTCCGACGCGTCGTTCAATGCGACCGCATACGAGGTATACAGTCCACTCTTCCTTTCGTGCGTCGGTGTCACGCCTCTCTCCTCTGCAGACGTTTACAAGGCTGTAGGACGACCTTTGCGATATCTTATGGACTGTCGTTCGCTTCCATCACTGCGACGTTGATGCACACGTTCCTGTACTTCCGGAAACAGATTTGGGCACAGAGCAGGCGGTCGATGCGCGAGCAACGATTGATGTCCGTGTATCCTCAGGTCCCCGAGTGGTGGTATGGGATCATCTTTGGTACGTTGGTATCCGATCGCGGGTCGTTGGGCACGTTGAGCTCATGCGTTCGTTCGACAGTGGCGATGTTCGTGCTCGGTATCGTCTTGATCGAGGTTTGGCATACCGAGTTCCCAGTCTGGGCTTTCTGCCTTTCGTTGGCTATTGGTGCGTTCTGTCAATCAGACTGGTCAGAGTTAGTGCTGACGGTGCTATTGTACAGCGTTCTTCTACGTTATCCCCATCGGAATGATTCAGGCTATCACCAACCAACAGGTTGGTCTCAAGTGAGTCTGTTGACATCGTTAGCTGTCGCTGTCTTCTCATGCTTCGTAGTGTGATTACTGAGCTGATAGTCGGATGCGCTCTTCCTGGCCGACCGATTGCTATGATGATGTTCAAAACGTGGGGATACATCACGATGTCTCAAGGTGCGTGTCGTCGACGACGAGGTGACCATACTTTTGTCTGACGCCGTCTAGCACTCACGTTTGCTTCCGATTTCAAACTTGGTCACTACATGAAGATTCCTCCTCGTTCAATATTCTGGTGTATGTCCCATCGATCTCCCTAGCTTACGAGGTTGGATTACGATTACCGACTCTTTTCAAGGCCAAGTTATCGCGACCACGGTCGCTGGGACGGTACAACTTGGTGTACAAGCCTGGATGTTCACGAACATCCCTGACATCTGCAGCCCGACACAAAAGGACGGATTCATCTGCCCGAGCACGGAGGTGTTTGGTACCGCTAGCATCGTCTGGGGCGTCATCGGCCCTGCAAGAGTGTTCTCTGCTCCCTGGATTTACAATGGTGTGTAGTTAACTCGTTGCCGTATCGAGTGGGAAGAAAGGCAGGCTGACATGAACTGGGGGTAGTGCTCACGTACTGGTTCCTCATCAGAGCGGTGTGCCCGGCGATTGCGTACGTGATCCACCTCAAGTGGCCCAGCTTCGTTCGCTGTGTCAAGTGGGTTTCTCTGTGTTGATTGCACTGACCTTCGGACATTATCAGCTTCCCGGTCATATTCAGTGGTTTGGGAGCTATCCCTCCTGCGAGCGCGGTTAACTACGTCCCGTGGGCGATCGTGGGCTTCATCTTCAATTACCACATTCGGAAGAGACACTTTTCGTAGTGGGTCAAGTACAACTGTACGTGAAGTTCTTCCCACCGGATGCAGAACGACCGTGTATGGTGCTGACTCGGTTGCAGACGTTTTGTCCGCCGCGATGGACTCTGGCTTGGCGTTTTCGGTCATCCTCATATTTTTCATCCTTCAGTACCCGAAGAACGGGACGATCGGGTTGACGACCATCCAAGCGTGGTGGGGAAATACCGTGTTTTCGAACACGGCGGATGGACTGGGGTCGCCTTACAAGGCATTGCCTGCGAGCGGCACGTTCGGGTGAGTTCTTGGTCGTATTGAGTGTGTCGAGATGACTGAACTGGTGTGATGCAGGCCGACGAAGTGGTAGTAGTCGTGTCGTGTATGTACTAGTATACTACATATGAGCAGCGAAATACGATCCAAGTGTGGGACGTGTGCTGAGTAAAGCACCCCTGCGAGATTGGCGACTTCCCACAGCGTCCTCGTCCTTGACCACGACGACCATGTCGTCTCCGATGACACTGCTAACGCTGCCCTCGGAGTTGATCGAGGCCGTCTTGATCAGTTCTCGTTCTCCCCGCACGGTCGCTTCCATCGCACAGACATGCCGCACGCTGCACACGCTCGTGTACGCATCACCGGACTCGCATCTCTGGCGCGAGCTCTTCCTCACCACCTGGGACGATCCCCGCCCCGCCCTCGAGCACCGCGCGCTCGTAGACTCCCGCATCGACCCAGCCGCTTGGGACTGGGCAACTGAATACCGCAGACGGGTGTCCGCAGACAAGTGGCTCAAGGCATGGCGCCGCGACATCTGCCCCTCCGACCACGACGACCACGACGCCGACGCCGCCACGACCACCACCGTCGTCGACCCGGAACAATGGCGCACCACCGCCCTCGCAGCGCTCTCCGTCGTGCTCGACACGCTGTTGACCCTCCAGCCATTTCCCGCGACGCCGCCGATCGCGCTCAAGGTGCTCACCCCCGCAGCGACCACTCGGATCTCGCCGTACCCGACTGGGAATGCGGGATCGGGAATGGGCGATCGGAGGGAGCGGATGACGAGTGCGCCGCCGTTGCCGCCTTTGCTGATCGTGCTCGCCACGGGCGTTTCTGCGTTCGACACGTCCCGAAGCGGGGTGCGCGTGGGGCGGATGGTGTACGGCCCGCACGCGACGCGCCCGGGTCCGGCCGCCGCGAATCGGAGTAGTAGTCGTAGTCTGGTCCACTCAGGGCAGGACGCTTCGGCGCAGGCGGCGGGAGCGCGGCGGGCGCTGCTGCTGCCGCTGCTGCTACCGACGCCGTCCCTACCGCCGCAAATGGTGCGCACGTTGTTGGCGTCGCATGCAGTCGGGGTGCGCGGCGTGCCGGCGTACGTGCCTTCGTTGTCTGGGGCTGGGCATTGGGCGGGGGACGCGCTCGGGGACGTGTTCCACCGGATCGTGTGCATCACTGGTTTCGTGCCGATTCCGCCGCCGCTGAGCGGTGGTTCTGCTGTTCCGACGCGCGCGTCAGTTACCGTGACTGGCCCCGAGACTCGGACCGCCTCCGAATATGCTGGATCCGACGTGCTGAAGAATGGGCATGGTGCCGAGGAGGATTCAGAGATGCCAGACGACGAACAGCACATGCCTCGGGACCCGAAGACGTTTCCCATGCCTCACCAGCAGTACACGGACGCACGCATTCTCGCGAGAAGGAGGGTCTATGACATGCAATACCTCCGCAGCAATCGTCTGTGGGGACCTTATCAGACTGTAACAAGGATATCTCGCGGTGCACGTCCTGGAGCGAGCAGACTGGATGACACTAGGTTGAAGCAGGATGGAGCAAAGCCTGCTAGTACGAGAGGTGGGGCCCGTCGTCTAGGTACTCTTGCATGGGCAATGGGCGTGGATGTCGATCCTGACGAATTCGACTCGGATCCCACATCAGACGATAGCAAAGACGAAGATTGGCACGATCCAGCGGACCGGAGTCAGAGGTCTTCTGCTCCTTCCGGACGCGGCGGGGACCGCGAGCGCAAGCAAAGCGGCAGCAGCAGCAGTGAAGACACGATAGACGCTAATATAGACATGGACGCAGAACCGACAGAACCCGAACATCCGCTCATATCGCTCATTCTTGCCTCTGCTGACAATGAGCTCGTCACCAATTCTACGTCGTCGGGCTCACGCCGCAGGACCCGCCGCTCCAATCCCCGTCTACCACCCAACTCGGTAAATCCACGCGAGATCAAGCCTCGCCATCTCAGACCCGACTATGCGTACCTCGCAAGCGTGCGGATCGTCGTGGAAGCGAATTTGAGGGAGCTGTTTGGAAACGAGGCCAGCGACGACGACGACGTCGAGCAGGCCGCGTCAGAGGTGAGGCCCGGAGGGGTAGGTATGTTTTGGGAAGACGAAGACGAGATCTTGCGAGCACGAGCTCGGTCTTCCGAACCAGGTGGGTGCGCCAATCATCCACTTCACTTCTTTCCGAGTCCTCGTGGCCTCTCGGCCCCGCCCCCCCTCGGATTGTCGAAAAGGATGTCGATGCACAAGACCGACCTTTTTTTTTCTACAGCGTTCTCTTCATCCCACGGTTCGTCGTCACCAACGGTGATGCCGAGTGGGGTCCCCGCGACCACGAACGCCAACACGTTCGAGCTCGCGGACATACTCTCACAGTTCAGGAACACGGAAGTTGCGAGGCTAGGGAGTGCGTGTGGATACTGGGGCGGATGGATAGATCTACAGCGGTCCGCGAAGAAGGGCATCGAGGGGGATGCGGACGCGTCGTCATCAGAGGGCGTTGGCGGAGTGAGGAAGCCAAGGATCGTGGCGGACCAGGCTGAGCTTGAGGAGCCGATGGAAGATGGTGTGTTGGCCACCACCGAGGACAAGGGGAAGGGGAAGGAGAGAGATCATGGGTCTGGTGCTGGACTTGGGGATTGGGAGATCGGCCCTGAGGGTGAGGCGTGTGAAGGTTGGGACTGGGCAGGCGTCGCTGGGATTTGGAGGTGAGTCATTCAACGGTCTCTCTTTTTTTTGGGGTTTCGGTTGGCGCTTGGCGGTGGTATCCTTGTTACCTGAACACGAGATGGTGTTCGCCCCATGCCAGACTCATCCATGATGCACGCTCAAGTTGCTGTGTGCGTCGATTGGAGATGACGAACTGACAATGTTCTTTTTCCGTCTCGTAGACGTTGTGTGTGTTGGATGGATTACAGAGAATTATTGTGTGAGTGCTGCATTCAGAATGCTTATAATCTAAATTTCCTTCGTCTTTTGTTTTGGTTGGCATCCAGCCACTTGTTACATGTTCTGTAGGCGCATGGCCGGTTGGCGTTCTTTTGTTCATTTGAACCGGCCCGGATAAAACCCAGGTTTTGCGCGGCCTCTTTTCCCGTATAACTTTTATTAGAGGTGATGAAGATACTGACACATTCCGGTTGGTTATCGTACAGTCTTTAATGTGTGTACCAATTCTTCATTTCTTTCAGCCGTTTCTGACCGCATGGCGTATAGCTCGACTCTAGCAAATTCCT